>JAGFPH010007286.1:24327-65381 GCA_018207615.1 Philaenus spumarius | reverse complement strand
ATTACGATACCACTCTACTGATGTCAGACCCAATTATTATTTAAAAGAAATTTATTTTAAGGAACTTAAAAATCTTCTTCATATCTTATAACGTTAACAAGTATAATATTTATAAACATAAATGTAGTAGACCTAACTTAAAGAGAGTTTTATACACTTTAGCTAGCTTTAGCAACTTTATACACAGAATCTCACAGAACACAGAATTCATTGAGCATACAAATAAATACTATTTTTCCCTTTTTTTTCTTGTGCCTACAAGTGAGCTTGGTGTAACCATATAAATTGTACCTTTGATTATGGACGATCGGGATTGTACTAGCTCATTATTCACTATCACTTTTATAATATGTCTATACTTTTATTTTTACTTTGTTTTACATGTTTTATTAAGACTTGGTTAAAAAAAATATTGTATAATAGTACAAACAGATGTTTTGTGGAGTTTGGCTTTGTTGAGGATGGAGAAAAGAATTTTATGAAAGGTTATTTAGTGAAAAACATGTAATGTTATTTTGTTGCAAATAAAACATTGATAATTGTAAATGAAGTATTTTATCAAGAGCTAACACGATCGACCAGAACCGAGAACAAAATGGTAAATGATTAATAAAATTGTTATAAAAGCATGTACTATATTAATAAAATGTCCAATGACTTGGACTTTCAGTTTTTACTTTCTCCACCCTATACGTAGGTAGTATATGGAGAAAGTATTGTTTTCGTAAAAATGTTCGAATTTGAATTTTCAGTTGAATTATCTGTTTTGGTGCTCCCAGAAACCCAAAAAAATGTTTAGTGCAATTATCTGTGTTGGTGCTCCCTGAACCCAAAAATATTTTTAGTGGAATTTTTTGTTTTGGTGCTCCCTGAACCCAAAAAAGTGTTTTTAACGTGGTGTCTGTCTGTCAGTGTGTCAGTATGTATACACGACCAGAGGGGACACTATTGGTCCGATTTTCATGAAATTTGGTATGTAGGTACTAAACCCTAATATCTCCAGGCGTTTTTTTAATTTTTTTGAATTTTTTATTTTTAAGGGTAATTTACCCCTAAAAACCAATAAAAATAGACAAAAATGCAAATTTCTCAAAAACGGCTCTAACGATTTTGATCAAATTTTCAGTATTTATAGTGCTTAAGATGCCAAACAAAATGACACCACCCGCTTTTATCAAAACTTCGGCGTTTCATAATTATGGGGAAATGTTAAAAAATAAACAAGTTTATGTTGTCAATCTAGCATCACAGCGACGGCCGCACGGGGTAGCACAACGGTAGTGAGGACGGCCAGTAATTCAAAGGTCGCGCGATCGAATCCCGCCTGGGACAATAACTTTTTTATACGATTGACGTAGGTAGAATATTATTTTTTTGTTTTGTTCTAAAAAGTAGTAAATAAAATGATTAAAAACAATATTATTTTGACTACAGTAAGTTGGGAGAAAGTTTGTGTCAGTTAACTGATACCGTTTATTTTAAATATAGGCCTACTCTTTTTGTTATTCATATTAGTTCCAAGAAGTTAGCCTTAAGACGATATAGGATATAAAACAGAAAGAGTAGGGATGGCAAAAACCTACCTGTTAAAACTGAAAACCTTTTTTTTTTTGTTTCGATTTACCTGTGTGTGCTGTTATTTTGTTTTGTTTTAGTTTACTGTTTTTTTTTCTAATTTAATAACCTGGCAAAAAACTGACATTTGTATGTTATAAGTCGTACTATAAATATTAACACGATTGTGGTCGTGCGATAGATTTGGACTGGTGACCAAATAGTTTGCTTATTCTTCCCAAGTCCACATTCTGTTCTATCAAGCTGATATTAACACTACCGTACTATAGTATTTTCTTTTCTCTTTTGATGTATGCAATCTATGATTGTAAAGAACAATGATGCCAATTTTGCCAATCTTGAACTTGAGGCACTTTCCCCTCCCCCTGGTCTGGATATACCCAATAAAAATTATGATAAAAATCACTTTAAACTTATCCCTAGATAGTACATCATTGTAGAAACCCATAAAATACTAGGCTTCATTTTGACAAAAATCTAAATTTCACGCATAGGCCTACATAAACCTACTTACAACCAAATGTCAAAAAGATAGGTATTGATAGAATCAAATTGCTTGCATGCTGTAGAAAAAGCGCGCATCCTGATTTTTTATAGAAATCCCTAATAAGTCCGGAGCGAGATTATAAATTATTGCAGCTTCCTTTTCACCAAATTTCAATCACAAGACTTAGAAGTCTGGATTGGCTATTGTTACATTAATTTGCATGACAAAGTAATGTATTTTTATTCAAAACCAAAAACTGAAGAGCATAGCAGAGGAAAATGTAATACTTTTTGTTCAATCAGTACCGGTACCAACAAAGTATATCTCCTCCTACCTCATGCTGAGAAGGTTTGTGAAGCTATCACCATAGATTGCTCAAGTTTTCGTCAATTCCCCCAACAGAAATTCACCAAGGGTAATTTATAGTGCAATTATTGAATTGGTGTCAGACATATTGGTTACTCTAATAACTTTTGATGAAACCACTAAGGAGATTTTGTGAAGAAAGTATATTACAGGTATTAGGGTTGCCTGTAGTAACCATCATCGAAAGTCAGTGGCGGCTGGTGAATTATTACCTTGGGGGTTCAAATCTACCGGGGAGGGGGTCCTGCAAATTTGTTTTTAGTACTAAACATAAGAATTTATACTTTTAGGCCTGTTTTTACTAAAATTTGGTTGTTTTAAGACATCTCTGAAAAGCGTGCAATGAGATCAAATCGGGTTACAGTTTTCATGATAGATTGAAATATAGATATTAATTATAAATGGAAAATTGAGAACAATATTGTCTTAGATAGAAGCCTATACTTTATTAATTAGTTTATTTAAGTTTTTAGTTCATAAAAAGACTCATAAATAATGAAGTGACACAAATACCTGTGTACTATAATAGCACACTTTTCTTGAAGAGGTAAAGAAGAAAAGTAACCCTTAGCAAAGGTGTAACGCTGTTCATTCTAATAACAACACTGAATTGCAATAATAATATGTCCACACTAACACAAACTTAATCCATGAACTTCATAGAATGCACAACTGACATAACCTATAAATCAAAGAAGTAAACAAACACCAACTACGTAAAGGAAAAAATAGGCGTAAGGTTTTTTTTACAAAACACTGTTGTGAACTGCAGCTTTGGCTATCTTCGGAAGGAGTCGGGAGTCGCTGCATTTAGATTGCAGCGAAAAACAACGTTGAAACGGCTATTCCCCCCACCGTTCCCCTGTACCCCCTCGCCTAGGCCAGGAGGTTCGTTCTTTGAATTGAACCAAGCAGCTGAAAACGACGCAGGAGAGCTGCGCGTTGTTACTCTAAGTCATATTTTAACAACTTTTCAATCTATATTGTTAGATTTATGAAAAAAGTACTAAATATTTATATTTGTTATAAAATATTATGTTATTAACACAATTTGCTTGGGGGTTCACTGAACCAGTGAACCTATAGCACGAGCCGCCACTGTCGAAAGTGCATTAAAAGATTTCCACCTAAACCCTTTGCGCTCGGATGGCCATTACAGCTGGCTGCGCTACTGTCATTGACAGCTCGGCAGCCATATTTGTTGTTTAGCTTTCCAGCTCGGAATTATTTTTAAATGACTTCTGTGTTATTTGCACAATCATAGTAAATGTATAAAGAACCAGTAAAGGGCAAATTAAAATTTATTTTTATTTATACTTACTGTAGAATCCCTCTTAACCGATCTGGTCGGGACCGAGACCCTGGCCGGTTGATCCAAGGTTCCCATAAAAAATAGATTTTTGAAAAAATAACCTACATATTTCATAAATAAACAAGCAAATAAGACGTTATGGAACTCATTTTATTGTATGCACATACATACACAAACAAACACCAACAAATTAAACATTTTAAACTTACCGTACATAAACTTTGAAAACTGAATTTACTGTATCATTGTTTAAAAAAAATCAGTTACCGTACGTTTTTCTGTTCTTTAACTTTCAAAGATTTGTTTAAAGTCAATATGTTACAAATATTACATATTTTGTTCCCACGAAATTCAGTAAAGGTTCCGACAAAGCAACAGACTAAGAAAAAGAAACAAAAGATGCCGCTTTGTGAATTGATTCTAAGAAAAAATACAGTTGCCGCGGAAGCATGGGCGGATCCAGTCGATTTTCAAGGATTACTAAATTACAACTAATCAAAATTCTCACAAACGTAAAGTACCTATATAGTTCCAGCCAGACAGGAAAAGGTAACGGCTAACGCGCCTAGGGCGTTGAAAATGTACATATTTCACAGAAATACCAAATACCCGAATAGGTCGGAACACTAAACCAGGTTTTCCTTATACTAGTAGTTCTGTGAACAGTAGACCTCGCTCGTTGAAATAAAAAATGTGGTTTTAAGCTCAGGTTAAAAATAGTGTGCCAGTAAGGACGTAAGCACAAGGTTTCGCCAGTGAAACATTATTTTGTAATTCCCGCGATTCCGAGATTTCTAGTTCTCGTTTTTTGAAGTTATACTTCTTTGCGCCCGTTAGACACTTTGGGATGGGATGTTGGTCGAGAAACCGCGTCACGCTGAAAATTAAGAACAAATTTTTAAGAACTATCGGAAGTTATACTTCTTTGCGCCCGTTAGACACTTTGGGATGGGATGTTGGTCGAGAAACCGCGTCACGCTGAAAAGTAAGAACAAATTTTTAAGAACTATCGATTAATCGACAGTAGGGTCACCGAATCCACAATATATAATTACTGATAATGATAATATAGGTGTATAATATAATAATGAAGTCACGTATAATATATTGAAGATAAATATATTGAATAATATTGAAAAATGTCTTATATTTCATTTATATATCCTGTCTGTTTGTGTGCGTGAGTGGGTGTATGAGAATGGCCAAAGAAGTATAACTTCCACCGTGTGGTCCGACGCACACCCAATTTTTTAATTTTCTTTTCTTGAGCTTTAACTGCTAAAGATTTTCTTTTAGAGGCATTGTGTTTTATATAGGTTAATAATGCGTAAGATAGCTAAAAATATCGCACTATAGGACAACATAGAATTAAATATTTAACTACTTAAATAACTAAAACTTAACAATGTATTTACAGTTCCATAACTTCCATATCATATTCCAATATTAGAAATAATGAAAACAAACGATGTTAAAACGTCGTGATCGTGATCTCAACCCATGTACCAACACTTCCCACGGTGTCCAACGGTCATATTTTGTATGTCCTTTATCGCGGTTTCATTTGTTTCATCTCATTTTGCAATTTAAGTAAAGCTAAGACATATACTTTTATGAAATTTACAATGATAATTTACAAGTATACAGTTTAATTCTTTGATTTATTCTCTACACTGTCTTATCCTCTACACTTTCTTAACTATTAGGCCTATTATATGTAATTTTTGGGCAAAATATATATTCCTAAATTACTATTCAAAACGGGCTTAGTTTTGTTAGCAGTCTTGCAGTAGGAATAAAAACTAGTGTCTTCAAAATAAGAAATCTGAAATTGATAAATATTTTTATACAATTTTATTTATAACTACTGTAAATTACAAAACGTTTTTACATTTACGAAAAAAATTACAATAATTTTTACTACTTTTTATGTAGGCCTAAATTTGAACTTTTTCCTTTTGTTACTGAACATGCTTGTTTCTTGAGCTAATAACTATGTTAATTTTACTTCAATCATTTTTTTACATGCATATATGAATTCTTTGAACCTTTATCTACAAAAAAGCTATGGAACACTTTTGAATTGGTTTAGAATAAACGTATAAAAAATGGCTGAAATACAAAAATTTGGACGATTTTTAAAAAAATTTAAGTTTACTGCCATTTTGTGAGCTTACCGTTAGAGATACGGAAAAGCATCAAGAATACAATTTTGTTGAAAATCAAATTTGCTACCCGCAAAATGTATTTAGTTTTTAAATTCGACTTACGGTTAAGTCACAAACTGGCTTTGGAAAAAACTTACACTGAGAGAAATGGTCCGGCCGCCATTTTTATTTTATTTATTGGTTAAAAATGAAAAGTGAAAAAAACCGTATATATACAAGGCTCGGCCTAGGAATAAGGAACATTCATGCAAAAAATCATCAAAATCGGTCAAGGCGTTTGGCTGTACGGTAATCGTGAGACAAACAGACACACAGACGAAATGCCGAAATTGCCCGCTTCGCTCGGTCAATTAAACGAAAATATAGAACTTGCACTTCAAATCGATATAAAAATTATCGTACGAATACTGCATATAGTTTTGTAATAGATACATCAATTGCAAAATGTGATTTCTCATTTTTTGAAAACTGTCCAATTGCAAGGGTTTACAGACAAATTCATATATAAGAAACTATAAGAGTGGCGAATGATTAGAAGATCGTGTGGTAGAAAGTTAAAATCTTGACAAATCCTGTGGTGTCCTTATCTTCTTATCAAAACAAGTCTGTCTAACGATTATGTGCCTTTAAAAAGTGACAAGTTTGAGTCATTTCCTTACGCTTTCTAGCGCGGCATCAATATTGATTTAGGCGACTACAATTTTACAAAGATGATTACATATGTAAATACACTTTTTAGAAGAAATTTGTAAATATAAAAATTGAAGTTTAAACCATTTTCTTTCCAATGGATTTTGTTTTATTGAGATTCGATCATATTTAGTGGGTGAAATATTCGATACAAGTTGTGTTGTCTGACACTACACAATTGAGCAATCTGCCACTTAGACGGTTTAACAAAAATATAATAACCCAAAGGGGGGGGGGGGGCCCCCGCCCCCCCAGCCCCCCCCCCTGGATCCGCCAGTGCGCGGAAGCAAGGTAGGAATCAAACTCACGCTCCCCCTCTCCTGTTCTGCTGGTCACAACACTTTAGTTTTTTGAGCGCCAGTTTGGATTAGACTTAGAGGGATCCAGACGATTGAAATTTTGGTGAGAACACTACGTTGCACACCTAAAGTTGCATCACCCAGCTTTATTTTCCGGGAAATGTCCGTCAAACAATCAATGTTTGAGACTTTGGCCGGTTACAGTAACATAATCTGTAAGAGAAAAAACTCAGTTGTTCCATCGGATAGGCCGGTTAATCCGAGGACCGGTTGATCTGAGGCCGGTTAAGAGGGGTTCTACTGTACTAATACTAAGATAAACATACGTTCGGGGAATGTAACTTTTATATTTAGTATATTTTTAACACACATATCTAAATAAGTTGTTTTAAAGTAGGACTTTACAGTCATGTTATACTTAGACATAAACTATTTCACATTTTTCTTAGTCTAAATTTTTACTGAGAGGTATTTTTCAAAACACAGACCAATATGTAGTCCAGGATGGTTAGAACAAGTCTTGCAGTACAATTTACAACGTTTCTCTCTTTGCCAGCCCTTCTATCACTGCATACTGCACAGTCTTTGGTCTTTCCGCCATCAAGAGGATAGGTAAATGAAGCTTATAACAAAAACTTGTGGTTATTTAGTTCAAGAGTTGCCCGATATGTTTCAGCACTCATCAGACACAAATAAAATATTAGAAAATATCATATGCCAAGACAGAATACGTCTATCGCTCGAATGGCCAGTACTACTGGACGTACGAGCTGTGAGGACATTATAGGAAAAACAAATACGACCTGACACGCAAATGGCGGCGGCCAGTACAGCTGGCCATCCGAGCGCTGAGGATAGACTATAAATACTGTCTTCGAGCGCAAAGGGTTAAACATAGTGTTGCTTGATCAATCAAGTCCTAGCTCAAAAGCCTTTATGATAAAGAGCGGCAAAATCCTCCAGATAAACTTATCAGTATAAAAAAGTAAATGTTTAAGTAATTTTGTATAAATATATTTAATGCGGAAAACAAAAAGGCTTGGAATAGCTTAAATAAAAGAATAAATAAATGAAACTTTGTATTTTTCTTTAGAATCATAGTTTAATGTTTTCTAAAGTTAACATATTTAAAATATAGCAGTGAATTGCGGGGGAGGAACCTAAGAAAAGATAGGCCTACGTTACTAACTTGTATTAAGTTATTCTGGTTATTATTGGAACGCTTTTATTTATCCTAATATGCTATAAACCCAAGGTCTCCAACTGGGTGTGCTTAAGACCACACGTTGGAAGTGATAACTTCTATGACTACGGAGATTTTTAACTCGGTAAATGTGTACAATTATAAGGATTATAAAACTGTAGGCCTATTTGTTCAAATTGTTTATTTATATCCGTTATTATATATTTAAAGAAAGGTAAAAATATTATCTTTTAGTTACCTTTTATTTCATATTGATAGATCAAATGATTTAGAAGTTGTTAATATTACAGTAAAGAAATTAATAATCAAATATGTTATACAAAGATGTACGAATGTTTGCGAAGTTAAACAGTAGGTATCCTTCTTTAAATTTTTATAAACGAATATATTGATGATCAAAGGTTAGTTTTATATACAGTTTATAACCCCAAAGCAAATCTTATAACGTGTAGAAGCCCATATAACTTATAGTTATAGAAGCCTACATTAGTTGTATAACTAATATATAAGAAAATTAACATCACAAGAAATTTTAATGGTTGAAGTTGTAAACATAACCCCAAAATATAATCTACGCTGGGTTTTGTTTAAGAATTACAGATGATGGGCGAAATCAGCTGTTATATTATATTAACTAATTCTTATGTGTTAATTTGATTGCTATGCTAATAAATGTAAATAATGTATTAATAATATTCCCTCTCCACGATCTGACTTGTGTCTAAACAAAAGCGTGACGCGAGATCTCGCGAGAAATCTGGCGTGATGCGAGATCTCGCGGGAAATCTGGCGTGACGCGAGATCTCGTGGGAAATCTGGCGTGATGCAAGATCTCGCGAGAAATCTGGCGTGACGCGAGATTTCGAAAACATAGCCAAGTTGAAAGTGCCCAACGGGCCAATAGAAGTTATCACTTCAAAAAGGCTGTGACCACTTTGATGCGTAAAAGATTTGCTGCAAGGGAGACTTGACGTAGTCCTATTACAGGAGCCCTAGATTAGACAGGGCCAAGAGTTAGAACTTGTGGCAGATTATTGTATTCTCAATGTGATAATGGGCCTAGAATATTCATATTAGTATTCTAGAACACCGTTTCATAATCATGATGACCATGGTAAGGCTCACTGTGGTAGAACTGGGATAGACACTGCTGCAAAGATTTGATTATCTTCCATATGATGATGGCAGAAGACCACTTCCAAGAAGAGGACTGCATAAGGTCTAGTGGAATATGCCAATAGAAAAAAAGTAGACCTAATCCTGGGATGTGATGTCAGTGCACTTAACTGGGTGTGAGGGAACACAGACATTAATAAGAGGAGAAAGTTATTCATAGGCGTAACCGTATCGAGGGGGGGGGATTATAACAACCTTTATGGAAATTTTTTTAAAATTAAGATGCAAAATAACACGTTTTAGGCTTCCCAAAAGTACTTTAAAATTATATAGATATTATGTATACTTTTCAACTTTTAATTGTGATTCAGGCCTATTTTAGAATAGCAACCATGACTCACCCCCACCCTAATCTTTCTATGCACTGTCTCTAACCCCAAAGGCCAGGAAAACAAACAGCGTTTTTTTGTCGGCTGCGGATTAGTTACTGTCGCCGCTCATAAAATTTAAACTAAATTTCCTACGCCGTCTAAAAACCTCACTCATAGGGATTCATTAAACTGAAGTGTCTAGTTCATCAATCACGAGGTGTGTTATGTGGTAATACATTATTTGTTTTAATGTTTTATTGATATGAATAGAGAGCAACTCTCGCTTTATTGTTAATTGAAAAGGAAGCAAAAAAATGTACTTATGTGGGTTCATCCAATCAATAAATAAAAGAAGAGAAGATTTTGGTAACCCTGTGTTTCCTTGGTTTCTTCATTTGACGAACTACACACGTGACTAAAAGATAGTATTCCACAAAAAAAGAAAACTTAAATAAGGAAAGTTGGCGTGCATTTGGTCACGTTTCCCACTGTTTCGGCGGAGTCGGTGGAAAATCCGTTGATTGTAGTGGCAGCGAGCGGTTGCACAGGTACCGTCAGCGGTAAATAAACCAATAGTTTATTTTTTCGACGTGTGTGCTCTTATACCCTCCTTCGCGCCACTGTTGATATGATGGCGACGGAGAATAACCCGTGGCGGACGAAAACTCTTTGTGTGTTCCAGGCCATACTATAGTGCCAGTGCTCAATTCGACCAAAGATAATGTCAGCAATATATTATTGATAATTTATTGCAGCTTGACATTTGCATGGGCGATGAAAACAAGTTACTCTTAAGAGCGTATTTTAATGTAAACAAAGTGCAAAATATTTTTTTCAATGGGGGGGGGGAGTTACACCCCCAAAACCCCACCCAAGTTACGCCTATGGAGTTATTATTTTCATTATCTCTAATAGTTGAGCAATATTAATCAAGATAATGAACTAAATAATTTTGTAGCTATAGTCACGAGGGAACTTATAGATCATATTCTGAGCACTGGAAGGGTGAAAAACAGGCAGTGGTGGTTCCAGGTATGGGCGAGCCAGGCGACCTTCGGCGTTTCGGCGCACCAATGATTTGCATTTACCGAAATTTTTTTAACAATAATGAAACTTTAAACAGATATTTTAAGTTACACACTCAATACGATTATTTTCTTGTGATCTCTTATGTTTTTCTCCCTATTTTCCTTGTTTTTTATTTTTTAATATAATATATACTATTTATCGCTTCAAGATTGTTTTTATGCGCGTAGGACGTACTCCATACTTGTGTCATACCGCCAATAATTAGATAACTCAAAAAAGTCCTGCCTTTCCAGTGTTGTCACACATTTTACATTTCTCAAGGTAGGCTTTCATCTGTTGTACCTTGTTATTGTATCCAGTTGTTTACAATGTTTTCATTATAATATGTGATGCAACAAATGAAAAGGGACCTCTTGTCGGGAGAGTAAAATTTTCAGTACAGGCAAAATAAGTAGTAAGGGTAAAAATATCAAATTTTGTCTTTTTATCAATTATTGTTGCCCAACTCCTTATTTACAAGCTAATATCAATTGTAAAGTAGTTTGTAGTCGACAAATAGTCAAAAAATGGTATCGCAGCATCAGATGTCAGGTCTGAGAAAAGGGACCTCTTGTCGTTATAGAGAAATAACATGGGTGCGACAAGAGGTCCATTTTCGTAATGATTAACTTTGCTTGCAGTGTCTTAGAAAGTAGCATCTCCTGTAATCTAGCGACGTTTCAGACAACTAACTGTAGTTTTTACTAATTGTAAAATATTTTCTGATTATTTTGATACCATTCCCGACAACATGGCCCTTTTTTTAAAAAATGTAATAAAAACAGGCTTAAAATCCAACAAACAACCTTTTGTATTATTACAGCAATAATAATCTAGGCAATATCTATTAATAAAAATCACAATGATTAAAAATATATTTAATTAAATGAATTAATTAAAAATAATTTTCATGTATTTTCTTTTCTTAAATATATGATAAATAAAAGTTTAATTGGTATTCAAAACTTTAAATCCATTTTCCTCAAAACTATCTTTTCCTGCAACTAATTTTCATTTGGCCATAACTTCCTTAATTTTTAAGATAGAATTATGATTTTTTTGTTAAATTGTTCAGAAATTAAACCTCTTTAAGGAAATAACAAAAACTAAATTTCAAAAATTTGGGACAAGAGGTCCCTTATCATATTCTGCATCACAAATATTGTACTGTAATCTGTGATATAATTTTCTTTTTTCAATAACATCTTATGAAGGGCCTGACATAGCCCAATGTATATTTGCTGTTGTATTTGTTTTTTTAAACATAATTACTTCTCAAACACTCTTTATTTTTCAATACTATCCTGGTATGGTTTTATTACATCAGTTCTGTTTTACAATAGTAACTACTCTATAATGTAATCTTATTAGGTTTTGTTTGTGTGGCGTGTAGAGTTGTTTTTAGACAGTAAAACAATATTTCTCTTTTATTTTTGTATGTGTCGAGTTTGTATTAATTGGGCCTGATAAAGGAAGTATTTTCCTAAAAAAATCATGGTAACTGAGTACGTTTGATATGAGCTGAAACAGCATAAAAAGTGATTTAAGAGCATGACATTTTCAAAACTTTCCTACCCTGGGGTTATTCCATACCCCCTAGTAAGATTGTCCCGCCACATATTAACGCCCAGGGCCCCGCAAAGTCTGGAACTGCCACTGCCAACAGGATCAGTGGCGGCTAAAGGCAGGGGCTGGGGGGGGGGCTTATTCACAAAAATTTGGTTACTTTTGTTTATCTTCAAAAAAGAAAATTTTTAACCCAAATAGTAGTAACAAGTTCAAATGTATGTTCTTACTTTCATAAGTACTTGCTTAACCCTACAACTGTCAATGTTAATGTTTTTCAACGCCAAGCCATTTCTGTGCATGTGTAAGCATATTTTCAAAAATTCACCAAATATAGTAATTGTATTACCAATCCAAAAGTGTTCTGTACCTTTTTTGTAGAGAAAGGTTAAAAAAATCCATATATGTAATTAAAAAATGTATTGATGTAAAATTGTAAAAGTTATTAGCTCGAGAAGCAAAAAATGTTTAGTAACGAAAGGAAAAGGTTCAACTTTAGGCCTACATAACAAGTAGTAAACATTTTTTGTAATTTTTTCGTAAATGTAAAAAAGTTTCGTAATTTAGTTCCAAATAGAACTGTATAAAAACATTTATCTATTTCAAATTTCTTATTTTGAAAACACCAGTTTTTATGTTTAAAATACACGATTGCTAACAAAACTGCCTAGTTTGAAACGTAATTTACTAATATATGCATTCCCCAAAAACGAAATATTATTATAACAAAGTGTAGAGAATAAATCAAAGAATTGAACTGTATACTTGTATATTACCTCATCATAAAAGTGTTTTACTTAGAATCAATTGAATTACAAAAGTAAGATGAAACAAATGAAACCTCGTGCGGACAAAGGAAATTCAAAATATGACCGTTGAAGACAATGGAAACAGCCTTGTTTTGCAAACTCAAGCGGTAGTATGAATTCTGTGCAAATATGAACTTTCAACTGCTGTATGAATAACATCTAACCAGTCAAATATAGTTTGCTCTACACCAAACGAAAGATTGAACTTTGGTCTATAAATAGATATAAAAAAGTCTATTGAAATAATTCGAATTATAAGAGATATCTCGAACGCAAAATGTGCTGTTTTATTGGTTGAAATTTGAAAAATTGCAAGGGACTACAAAACACCCCGCAACATTAGAACTATTTGTCCGATTTTTGATTGGATGGCAGTTGCAGATAGGTAAAAGGGTGATGAATCCTTCAGTATACAGATATAACTCAGAAAAAATAACGGGCGGCCTGTAGGGAGAGACATAGAAACGGGAATTAAAGGTTGTTTCGGCGCATTAAAATTCGCGCGACATAGGCTTTTTACTCAAAAACTGCAACGATGATTTCGTATGTAAATATACGTTTTAGAAAAAACTTGTAAATGCAAAATTTGAAGTTTAGATCATTTCCTTTCCAACGGTTTTTGATTTATTGCGATTGGATGATTTTTAGTGGGTGAAATATTCAAGTCAAGTTGAGTTGTCACAGACTACACAATTCACTATGGCAGGGCGTTGAGACCACTCAATTTGAGTGGTCTGACAGTTAGAGGGTTAATAGGAACAAATATCTTATGCTGCTGCGATATAAATGCCGTTGTACAGTGCAGTGGGACCAGGAGTGACTAGAAAATCCTGTGCTTGCATTTTCCGCACTATCAAGTTTGACCTTGTCAGAACATCCCTCACACGTCACACATCCCTCGATTTGAGTTATGAAAAATCAGCTTGAAAAAGCCTTCCTTGATCATTTTGATTGGACACTGAGCGTAGACACCACTCTATTTGAAGGAGAAACGGCAGTAGCTAATAATTTATTTAAATCTAGAGCATTCTCACAATAAAATTTGATAGAAAATAAAAAGGTCATTAGTGTCAGAGTAAAGTCCGAAGAGTTGAGGGAAGTAGTTAAGCAAGAAACCTTTAATAATTTATTTAAGAAAATCAAACTAACTGCTTCTATTCCCACAAGCTCAGCCTCATGTGAAAAAAGTTTCTCTGCTATGAGGAGGATCAAGAACTGGCTTACAACTTTAATGCTTCAAGAGAGATTCTCAAACATATCTTTGTTGTACGTAGAAAAGCAAATACTCTGAGAACAGATTCAAACCCACGATATTGTAGAAAGGTTCGCTATGAAGAAAATTGCACATGATATAGACACTTTGGTTTATACTTTGACTACAGTAGAGCGTTGATAATCTGAACGTCAATAATCCAAAACGTCAAAAATCCGAACGCGTTCTGAGGCAGCCCCTGCAAAAATTTTGTTTTCGTTTTCGTAAGTTCCAATTATTGCGTCGTTAAAAATTTCACAAAAATCTTCTTCGCAGTTTGACATTAAGATCTACTTTTACACACTTCTTAATACCTGCTCTCACTCGCCCTCACAGCAGACTGCTGGCTGTCAGTATTTTCACTGTCACGCCAATAAGCTGCTTTAGCGCTAGCAGTAAACATACAGAAAGTTTATTCCTTTCTCTTTGTGTAATCATTATAACAGTGTGTCGTACATACAGTAGTGTACTATACAGTATTTTTTTATTTTTTGTTGTGTTAACTACAATGTACAAGTGAACTTTTAATTATGTACTGTACTGTAATTAAAAGTTAAATGTGTAATCATGTTGGCCCTACTGTGTACGTGCAGGTTCTTCTAAATCATAATATGTAAGTAGTCTTACATACTGTATTGTAATTACATTACTGCTTGTACTGTTTAACCACTTTAATCGATTAAAGGGCATATATTTAAGCCTAAATGGCTTTTTCTTGGTTGTTTTCAAAAATCCGAACAAATTGATAATCCGAACCCTCCTCGGTCCCAATTATAGTTCGGATTTTCGACGCTCTACTGTATTAATATTCAAAAGGAAGTTCATAATAGTAAATATTTTATTTAAAATGCAAGAATTTTGTTAAATAACAATAAACATTTGTTCTTGACTTTTCATATTTTGTCTTCTCTTTCCACCTTTAAATTTAAGTGTAATTCAGAGTAATCCTATACAGTACTACTAAACTTGGTAGGTATTTTTTTCACTTGTGCAATAACTTAACACAGGTATTACAATTATAAATTTTATTTTTTTTAAAACAAGCTTATATTAGTCAAGTTTTTAAGTGCTAGAATATCGGAAAATATGATTTCCAGGTGCCTAATATTATAAATTTTGTTCCATTGTTCCATACCCCTTGGTGTGTCCAAACTTAATTAGCCCCCAGGACATTTTTTCTAGAGCTGCCTATGTCAGGATACATGAATGGTTTGTATCATCAAAGCCACCATTATAAGATCACAGACATAATTTTTTAAGGATAAATGAGCTGAAACTAGGATGTGAGGCATATAAAGCATGTTAAATCTCCACAAGAAAAGTATATTTTTCATTTTTGACTCATTTAACGTAAATATTTTCAAAATACAAATAAATCCTGCTAATATAGGACCGAAAATTTTTGTTTTGGTAAAACCCGCATGTAAATTGGCCCAGTAGAAGTCTCAGACCAACGAACACAGAAAAATAATAGAAGGGTCACTTGAGCCGAAAGCTAGAGACGCACTAAAAAGGATTTTAAAATATTTAGCATGTAAGGGTTGGAAAAACCCCTAAAATAATAAATATCGTTTGTTATATATCTCAAAAACCCTAACTTCTAAGAACGTGTAATTTGGTACACGTATTTGTCATAGGGGACTAGAGGCGCACTAAGAAAAGATTTTAAAATATTTTTCCTGTGAGGGTTGAAAGAACCCCTAAAATAATAAATATTGTTTGTTATATATCTCAAAAACCCAACCTCCTAAGAACGTGAAATTTGGTACACGCATTTTTCATACGGGCTAGATACTCATTAAGAAAGGATTTTAAAATATTTGGCCTGTAAGGGTTAAAACAACCTCTAAAACAATAAGTATTGTTTGTTATATATCTAAAAAAAAAAAACTACCGCCTAGGAATGTGATATTTGGTACACGTATTTGTCATAGGCGCTATAGAAAATTTTTTTAAATAAATGACTTTTAAGGGTTGAAACAATCCCTAAAACAATAAGTATTGTTTGTTATAATTTTCTTAAAGCTAGAAAACTAAAATTTTGTACATTTATTTTTACACAATACATACAAAATGTAAAACGTGATAACTACCCCTAAAAACGATAAATATACATTTTTATACTTTCTTTAAAGCTAGAAAGTTGAAATTTTGCATATTTATTTCTTAAAACAAATAAACCAGTTTTACATTTTGTCACGTTCTGCTAAGGGATGAAATGCAGCTAGGGGTAACAACCTCTAAAACTATAAATATTAATTGAATACCGCTTAGGAACGTGAAATTTCCGCTTAGGAAATTGCTCATATTGGCTAGAGGCGAACTAAGAAAATATTTTAAAATATTTGGCCTTTAAGGCTTGAAACAACCCCTAAAACAATAAACATTGTTTGTTATACTTTTTTTAAAGCTAGAAAGCTGAAATTTTTTACATTTATTTCTTACAAGATACATATAAAAAAATAAACCAGTTTTACGTTTTATCACGTTTTGGTAAGGGGTGAAATTTAGTAATAACCCCTATATCTATAAATATTAATTTAATACCACCAAGGAACGTGAAATATTTGTTACACATATTGTTCATAGGCGCTAGAAGCCCACTAATATAGAATATTTGGCCATTAAGGGTTGGAACATCCCCTAAAACAATAAATGTTGTTTGCTTATATTAAAGCTGAAATTTTGCACATTTATTTCTTACAAAACACATATAAAAAGAAAATGAGTTTTATATTTTGTTACGTGATGCTATATAGTTTTGAAAATGTGATAACCCCTAACAACAATAAATATTTATTTTTATACTTTCCTTAAAGCTAGAGAGCTGAAATTTTGTACATTTATTTCTTACAAAATACATATGAAAAATAAACCAGTTTTACATTTTGTTACGTGCTGCTAAGGGTGAAAATGTAATAACAACCCCTAAAAACAATAAATATTAATTGATATTCTTTCCTTATAGCTAGAGAGCTGAAATTTGTCACTTATTAATTTTAAGAAAATATTTTAGACGTAAGCTGATCAAAACAATCCCGATCTATACAGTCGCATATTAAAGATGTACCGGTATCTGGGTGATCTGCAAACATCTAGCTAAGAATATGATTTACCAGTATGTAGATTTAGCGGCTGAAAAAGAAGACTCTCTTCACTCTGATGTTTTAATTTTTTTATAGATTTAATTTATTCGGCACACATACCGTGACGAAGGCGATTGACGTGCAGCCAGTGAACAATAAATACAAAACTAATTGAAAAGACATGTTATAATTCACTTTCGTAAGATCATAGACGAAAGAAAACGAGAGAAAAAAAATTCCCTGTAGCGAAGCACGGGTATTCAGCTAGTTTTTTTAAATAAAAAAACGGCTCTTACGATTTAAATAAAATTTGGGTTATTTGTAGTCCTTATGTACCCTACCGTATGCAAAAAACCGCATTTTTGTAAACATTCTCATTCAGGTAATAATAACAATATTTATTACTGACTCTCCTACTTTAAAGTATCCCCTCTCCTACTTTAATACAATTATGAAGTCACAGTGAATCTAACAGTTAATATTTTAAATAATTCGACCACGCAGCTAGACCGCTAACATGAGTTGAGCAAATTTCTAAAATTAAGTTTATATGCCTATGTTTTAGGGTTTCAACCAACAATTTGGGAAGTAGGTCTACTCACGAAGGCGTTGAACAGCTGTCTGTGTGTACGCAATATATTAGTAGAATTTGTTTCCTCCTAGTGGCCTCGCAAGTTTGCACCACTTGGCTTCAAACCGGGTACTTTTATGGTATTTTACGTTTTGTTTGATTTTGGGGAAACCAAGCGAGCTATAAGGTCGCGTAAAAAAACAAAATGTGCAGAATAACATCCTACATTTATATTTTTAGTAAAAACTCTAAAAAATTTCATTCTTGCAGTAAAAATCTCAAAACATAGTTACTTCCGGTCAAAGAACGTACTTCCGGTTGTTGGATTTTTTTGGCTAACGAACTCGTCTGAGCGACATAGACATCCAACACGTGTACCAAATTTGGACCAAATTGGACTTAAAATGCGGCCGCTAGAGTGCGAACACATATATATATGAATTTTAATGACACCCCAAAACATGTTCTCGGGACCATGATCGGTGCTTATTTGCTACACCCGACCTTGGGTCTCACCATAAGGGCCACTGCAATAGCTCATTTTTCCTATGGAAATTCGCTAATAAGTTTGTGCCAATTTCTGATACCGTTTATTTTATGGGTAATTGATTAAAATTGTATATTCGGCCAAAATCTATGGTGAAGTTTTTATACCAAAGATTAACCTGTTTACTTTGAATATCCCAATGTTTATTACGGCCAATACTTGAGAACAACAAAAACCTATATATAAATAGTGGTAAGCTTTGTGTATATCTCAAGTGGTTAAATATTGACCACCTCAGCACCTCCAGTTTTGATAAATAATTATTCATCAATTCTTGGAATAGGAGGTGTATCATTTATCAGCTTATCATTTACTGTAATTTTATAATCTGAACAAATTAGTATTGTATGGTCAGGTTTTACAATTGTAACTTTTGGAGTGCACCATACAGAATTACTAATTTTTATAATTTCCAAATTTTCTAGAGTGACTCTTATGGTGAGACCTAAGTTTAGGAGTGGTAAATGAGCACCAATCATGGTCTTAGGAACACGTTTTGGGGAGTACGGTACTTAAAAATTGTATACGTACATATGTGTTCGCACTCTAATGGTCGCTTTTGACGCACAATTTGGCCCAAATTTGCTACACACGTTTCTAAGCCGCTGGATGAGTTTGTTAGCCCAAAAATCCAACAAAAAATATATACAGGAGATCATTCTGCAAATTTTGTTTTTTTACACGACCTTGTAGCCCCGGAAATTGATCTAGACGAAAAATACCATAATAGTACCAGGTTGAATCCAGCGAAACAGTCCATAATCGGAGGCCGCAAGGTTGAGCGAAGCGAAGCAGTGTATGAACCGGGGCTGCTGGCTGAGATGCTAAAAAATTCTACTGACGTACTCGTATTTCTTACACACAGACAGCTATTCAGCGCCTTCGTGGGTGGACCAATTTCCAAAATAGTAGGTTGAAACCCTAAATCAAATAAACTTAATTTTGGAAATTTCTCAACTAACGCCAGGGGTTCAGCTGCGAGATCGAATTATTTTCCAAATTCTAGGTAAGACTTTTAGGATTTCAGAGGGCTACATTGGAATGTTTTGTCCCGGTATTGCAACCCTTATATAATAAAAATTATTCTTGAAAAATTAAGAGCTGATTGCTAGTACAATTTTGATTTGATAAATAATATCTAATTATTTTTATTATTTTTTCTTCTTACAGATTGAGGGTGGAGCAAAGATATAAGTTATATAGTCTATGATTCTTGCTACTTACTGAAAATTATATTTTACTACTTGTAAAACTAGACTAAAATGTTTAGCTGGTGTGGCCACAATTTAATGTGTGGAAGCATTTGAACTATAATTTGTTATACTTATTCCTATTACTATGTTTGTAGGACTCTTTTCTCTTTTTGAGATTAGATTATAAAGTGTTTGTTATAAGTAGGCCTATATTATGTTAGTTAAAATATGATAATATAATTCTATAATACAAAATTTGACCAGATTCCACTCAAATGTATTAAACACATTTGTCAAAAATAAAATCTGAGAAAAACTGTAGAAGTATATATTTGTATTTTGTATTCAGACAATGTGCCACATTGAACCTTGATTGTATACTAGCGGTAGGCCCACGTCCGTGTTTGCTGAAAAAGAGGGGCAGACCTACGTAATATATTTTAATACCAACTCCACACTAAATAGATGCACCTTCAGTTTATTTTCTTTTTAAATTTTCATTGAAATCTAATGGATATCTTTTAGTATTTAAATGAAAAATTAACCTTAAGTTATGCATATATGTATACTATTATATCAAAATCTAATGGTGTCTGTCTGTGTGTTACTCAATCTCGTAAAAACTACTGGATGGATTTGAATGAAATTTGGCACACATATAGATCATGACCTGGAATGAGACATAGGCTAGAATTCATTTAGATTTAAGGGTTGAAACAACCACTAAAACAATAAATATTTATTATTATACTTCCATTAAGACTAGTGAGTTGGAAATTTGTACATTTATTTCTTACAAGATATATATAAAAAGTAAACCATATTTGTATTTTTTAGTGTGCTAAGGGGTGAAAATGTAAAAACCCCTAAAACAATATAAATTAATTATTATACTTTCCATTGAGCTAAAGAGCTGGAAATTGGTACATTCCATTTGTTTCTTACAATACATATATACTATGTAAATCATATTTGCATTTTATAGCGTGCTGCTAAGGGGTGAAAATGTAATACCAACCCCTAAAACGATAAACATTTATTACTATGCGGTGAATCTTTGTACCGTGTGCGAAGCCACGGGTACCTGCTAGTACATTCCAAAAAATATAATTTGCTTGAAAAAAAGTTTAAACAAATAAAATTTGTGTAAGCATAGTGATTAGTGAAAACCAAACAAGGCAATCGAAAAGTCATGGATGGATAAAACATTAGCAGTCACATTCAAGTAGTTAAGCATTATTACAGTTTTTACAAAGCCTACCTTATAATACGTATTTATATAACAACATATGTGTTGATGTAAAACCGACATATGTTAGCTGTAAGATTACCCTAATCAGCTGTCAAATTGGTTAGTTCAGCGAACCATAAACAATTCTGTGTGATAACAAAAACACCGCAATTCAATTACTAACCGAGATCAGTATTATTCAAACTGGAAAGCGTACCGCAACGTCGAGCATGGAAACCAAGCCTTCAAATGTGTATTTGAGTCTGTATTCAGAGAAGGAATATTATGGTGAATCAGCACCGCAGTACATTCCAAGCTATGACGAGATAGTCAACGTGCCTTTTCACAAAGGGGTCGACTATCGAAACGATTTTCAAGTATTCCAGAAAACAAGTCAGGCGATTCCAGAAGAAAAAGAAGCGCAAGAAACCTACAAAACTTCTTGTCAGAAACCAAAAATCAATTTTAAATGTTCCGGTACGGGAAAAATCAAGTACGTAGTAATATCTATCTTGTTTCTTATTGTTGTGGTTTTGACTGTATGTATAAAACTGTACTTGGTTAAACCGCCTGCTCCTGGGCCAATGACCATGGCCGATATGGTTCCATCGAAAGAACCGTGGTATGTTGGCGTGAAATACACAAAAGAATGGGTAAATGCAGCTTCAAAATATTGCGACAAACGTAAAAAAATAGATACAATAAGAATTTGTTGTAACAACTATTTTCATACATCCAATTGCACCTGTAATGATTTGACATCTTGTATGACTTATATAAATAGTGTAAATGAAAAAAAATATGATTTTCTGTTTGACGAAAATGTAAATATTTATGAAGGATCTAACTGGCCTTGTTCATTTCTAAACAATGAGTTGTGGTTTGCAAATATTGGGAATGATGTTTGTAAGCATGATTATTCACTAGAAGATGATTTCTTCAAAAATATTAACAAACTGATAAAGTTCATAGATAAGAAACACGCTTTAAAAGAAGACTTTAAATATATAGATTATGAAGTACACATTGGTGGGTGTGAAAAGGATGATTAAAAACTTCTGAAATTTGTTTAGTAAAATTACTGCACTTGTAATTTTTTTAGTTATTTAGAAAAATTATTATTTTGTATGCTGTCCAGCAGTTACTTTAGCGTTCTTTAATTGATTGTATAGAGATATATTTATAAGTTATTTGTTTAAAATGGTTTAAACAAAAATCATGTAAAATGTAGTATTTTTTTTAATAGTCTTAGGAGTCAAATCTGTCAGAGTTAACCCTTGCAGTGCCAGGAATTTTCTCCCGTGTACCCAAAAGTGCCGGCCTGATTTAGCGAATTTATAAGGATTTCACAAAAAACCTGTATTTTTGTTATTTGATAAGTTGTCATATGATTTTTGTTTTGTTTTTTTTCTAAAAGACCCATAAATAATATTTCATACTCGAAACACCTTCATAATATAACAATAAATTTTGAAAAAATAAAATTAGATACCGTAACAAACATTTTCGATAAAATTTCCAGTACGAAGGAGATAGGGAAAAATATCACTTGAAAACTTGCACATCACTTTAAGACACAGTTTGTTCTATACTTGTGTTAAAAATTTTGCGCCAGTATCTTGCTAAATAAAAAAGTGACACTAATTTTTCGAAATAAGAAAGTTTTAACCCATTCGCTTATAATAAGTACGAGATAGGCTTTGTAAAGTAACTAAGAGCAGTTAATTTATCGGTTTTATTCAGTGCAAGCCTTAGTCGAGTGATAGCATGGTGCCTTCCTGATCAGAAGATCCCGGGTTCGAATCTCGCGAACCGGGTAGTTTTCATATCTGTGGTTTGAGGTTAGGTGGGCGGAAGTAAAGCAACCAGTGGTTGGCTAGCTTCCAAGCTGACGGGATATGACTAGTTACCTAAAGGCTTGGGTTGTTTTGCATAATGTTACCATAGTATTTCTGTCTATGTGATAAGGGACCTCTTGTCGTAAATTTTAGAAATTGAGTTTTTGTTATTTCCTAAAAGAGGGTTGATTTCTGAACAATTTAACGCAAAAATCATAATTCTGTCTTAAAAATTAAGGAAGTTATGGCCAAATGAAAATTAGTTACGGAAAAAGGTAGTTTTGAGAAAAACACAATTAAAGTTTTGAATACCAATTACGCCAAGATTGGTTTATTTCATGCCAACGCTTGTATTATTTATGCAGCTTCTTACCACAGAGTAAGCTACAACCTTGCATAGTTAAGAAATTCTTAATCATTGTGATTTTTAATAATAGATATTGTCTAGATTACTATTGATGTAATAATACAAAACGTTGTTTGTTGGATTTTAAGCCTGTTTTTATTACATTTTTAACCAGCAAATGAAAAGGGCCATGTTGTCGGGAACGGTATCAAAGTAATCAGAAGATGTTCTACTATTAGTAAAAATTACAGTTACTTACTTACTTCTTGTAGTTGCCTGAAACGTCGCTAGATTACAGGAGATGCTACTTTCTGAGACACTGCAAGCAATGCTAGTCATTACGAAAAGGGACCTCTTGTCGCACCCATGTTATTTCTCCACAACGACAAGAGGCCCCTTTCTCAGACATGACATCTGTTGCTTGGATACCATTTTTCGATTATTTCTCGACTACAAACCACTTTACAATTGATGTTAGCTTGTAAATAAGAAGTTGGGCAACAATAATCGATAAAAAAACAAAAGTCGATATTTTTTACCTTTACTACCTATTTTGCCTGTACTGAAAATTTTACTCTCCCGACAAGAGGTCCCTTTTCATTTTCCGCATCACATATATACATTTTATTAAAAAAAAAAAAACAAACCGACGACATATGTTGGAACACTACTTTCATTCATCCTCAAATTTACATCAGTTTTGTATACTATATCATAATGTGTGAAATGGAAAGAACTATTGATTCTTAGCAGATTGATATAAAATACTAACAAAAATAATCGTTCTTGATTTGTGATTTTTTTTCGATCGTCTGGCACAAACGGACGTTGGCACTTCTTACATGTTTTGAAACGTCCGGTTAAACAGGACGTTGGCATTGAAAAGGTTAATGGGCTCTGAAGTTGACAAAAGTAAGTTCTGTTTTTGTTAACAGAGGGAAATGTAGAAAATGTAGTGGAGTGGCTTTAAGGGTGTTCAATACTAGAATAAAACAGTCCCATACAGTACTCTTCAATATAACTTATCTTTCATCGAACTTTGAAGATAATCTTTTGTAATTTACAGAAAATCCTTCATGAACATCTAAATAATAATTCGTTGGTGACAACAATTGTAAATTATACATTTTTATTAAAGATATTTGCTTATAAACAAAACGAAAAATATGATTTTCAGTCGAGTCGTTTGATAGCAGTAAAACATCGGGGCGAATTTTGTTATCTACTAACTGTACACTGGAGCTTTCGGCAAATTTAAATATTGTACGCACATGGCGGGAACTAAAAATAAGACCGGCATTAGTAAAAAAGAAAGTGTATACAAGCGATATTTTAGTAGCGCTCGAGCGTTTTACCAATGTAATATCATAGGCTAGCCTTCTCAAGGTTGGCACGCTCACTGAATTTGATGCTTTTACTCGAGTGATATTGCACACCCTCAATGCACCATTTATGTTTTGGCTGGAGCCTCTAACAAAGGTGGCACAGGTTTAAGCATAGATATTTTATAAATAAAATTTTTTAAACATGGAAACATTACATATAATTACTTCCTTCTTTTTAGAACAATTTAAATTTGATTTCTACAATTAATAGAAAGATTATAAAAGAAATAATGTAATTTCATCATACTATTGACACAGATTTTTCCAATTATATAATTTATGTTTCCATAGATGAAATTAAAGCCATGAGTTTTTAGAAACAATGCTTAGATACAGCACTAGATAAAATTTTCTACGTCTAAAGCCATGTTTACAGTAGGTTTTGGCAACTATCATAGTAACTGTCTTGTTAAAGTAAAAGTTTTCCGCAAAAAAAAGCAACACTTTTTCAATGTGACCAATAAAATGTTGATAGTGAAATTTTGATGATAACATGGCTTTATGTTGTGAGGAAATGCTGATGGAAGAGGTTCTAGTAGCCTACAACAACATCGAATATACTTCTTCAGCAATAGGCCAATGTCTGATCACGCGTAGTGGGTTTTCTTTATATATCTTTATGTTCTAAGCTTGTTGGATCACAGAGGGATGGGGTTTCTGTAAACAATTTTATTAATTAAATTTCTTATTCCAAATCGTTTTGCCTAAATAATTTTAAACAGTTGGGGCAGACAAAAACGCCAGTCTTAAAAATTTGGTCACTGCTCAACTAATGATATTACCAACAGTGGTTTTATAAGTGCCTAACATTGTTACCATCAAAAATGTTGCTAACATAATTTTCATCACTAATGCAATCAAATTGCTAGTTACATTGACGTTATACTAACATTTTTGAATTGTGATTCTCTAACATTGTTACAGTATTACAACATTTTGTTACTTAGTGTGAATCAACTCCTATAAAAGCGAGTGTATGAGCGTACTTACATACGCGCACGTATGTGAGTAACATAATATAATATAACAGCTGATTTCACCCATCATCTGTATACCCAGTGTAGATTATGGTTTGGGGTTATGTTTACAACTTCAATCATTATAATTTCTTGTGAAGTTGATTTTTTAAAAATATAAGCTCTAGAACTAATGAATGGTATAATATACGTTATAATATTTGCTTTGAGGTTATAAACTATATATAAATACAACCTTTTATCATCAATATAATATTTGTTTATACAAATTTAAAGAAGAGATAGGCATACCTATTCGTTTAACAGCTGATTTCACCCATCATCTGTAATACTTAAACAAACCCAGTGTAGATTATAGTTTGGGGTTATGTTTAGGTAGACCTAGATAAGTAGGCCTTAATGTTGTTTGTTTTTTAAATTGTGTATTTCTGATGTGTATCTAATTAATCAGCCTGTGATTTTTCACAGGGGCTTACTAGTCTTAATATAACTTCTTTGGTGGTATAATTAATTAATTGTACTTGGCCATCACAGAAAAACAATTCAGAATTTGCAGAGGAATAAAGAGATTAGGGTAATATTATCAGAACTTAATTTTACAATGTTCTAAATATAATTATCAAATTAATGTTATCTACATTATTTTTTCATGACGTATACGTCAACTGAATTACCTTTTGAATGTATGTACCATCTGTTTTGTTATCTTAAAAAGTCATTGTTGTTTGTCATGGAGTGATGAATTTATTAATAAACTTTATGTAATACAATCGCACAATATGAATTGTGACATTTACCCTACACGTGTTACTATCAATAATTAAGATATAATATGAAAAATATTAATGTACTGTTTATCTTAAGAGGCTCTGTAAAACAATGCTTTCGTTAATAAAATATTGATGTCTAGAAAACATTTTTTAGTTCTTTCATTTCCTACAAATTTTTAGATTAGAAGTGGCTGAGTGTTTTTACAGGTTGGAGAAAGTTATATATGATGTACTATTTCAGATATTGCCATCAAGGCCGTAGCCAGGGGGGTAGGGGGGTCAACCCCCCCGAAATCACAAAAATTTAGCAGTAAAAATTAATACTATAAAGGTTTAAAAAGTGCAAGTTAAATTATAAAATAGACAACACAAAAGAGGATAAAACAACATATATTTTACATCATTTGTGCATTGATCTGATCTATTAAATAAGAAAACTATGAAGGTTCAACAAAAATACTTTACTCTAACAAAACCATTCATCATCCTTACATCCTATAATATTTTACATGGTTAACTATATCAAAATGTTAAAAATAAGCATGGAAATTGGTGTTTAACACGTTCACCGCTACGCAAATTTCGTATTTCCTAAGCTGATCTTTTAGTTTTTATATTTATAGACTAAATGAGTAGAAATTATTTTATTTTTTATTTCTGAACCTTTCTACGTAATACTCACTAATATTTCAAAGCGGACGCACTTAGGCTTAAAATTGGCATACGAAGCACACAATGCTCTGTGTATTGAAAATTCTCCCAATATGTTTGGGTGCGAAGCACGCAATGCACTTTGCGTCGGCCGCTTCTCATAGTGTTCAGTGCCAAGCTCACATGTGCGTCCTAGCAGACAACGTATTAAAAGGGTTTAAATTCAAATCCCCGGTCCTGACCTAACCCCCCCCCCCCCCAAATGTTTTCCTGGCGTACGGCCTTGTGTCCAAACAATCCTTTTTATACAGATTATTCGTTTCGGTGAAACTGAGTCACGACAGCTGTCAAAAACACATTTGAACTTGATGAATTTGCAAAAATCAATATTAGGTAAGTTGGGGTCTACCCGTAACCGAAAAACATGGCAAGGGGTCTATGAAACAAAAATGTTTGGGGATCACTGGTTTAGACGCTTGGTTTTAACTGAAATTGCATTATTTCACATCTAAGGATTTTAAAACAAAAAAATGAAATTTTTTGTTAAGTTAACGGTTTTCGAGATATTATAAATTAAAAATTTCAAACGGCCGCCATTTTAAAAAATATATGAATTAAGTTTTGGTTTTTGTACATCGGTAAAAGATGTCATACCAAATTTGTATCAAAAATTTGTGTATAATATATTTCCTACATCCAAAGATATTAAGTACAGTATTATGTAAAAAAAACAAAATGATGGATAACTGGAAAATGAAGCATTTCCGAACCTATGTTTATATGAACTGTTTTCTTTATTTTCACTAGTAGCCCTGAAAGTTTCTCCGTTTCTTTTTCAAACACTCTGTATAAATGTGTGACAGTAAACTCGGGCAATAATAGTGAAGCACTAGTAAATGGAAAATTAGAAAAGAAACTTCAATAAAATGGGATAATTGTAAATAGACTAGGGGAGACCCATGCGTGCTCCGCACGCCAACCCCCAATGGAACCTTCCAAAAACATATGTTATGTTTTATTTATAATAAAGGTGTAGGATTAATAATAACCTCAAAACTAAGATGGTAAATAATGTTAAATGTTCAAATCAAATGGTTTCGTATATTTTATAACATCAGTTATAATAATGGTTAAAAGAACCAGCAAGGCTCAGGTCTACACTTTTAAACCCTAACCTAAAAGCTAGAAATACAAAAATAATTGCTTCAAATTTTGAAATCAGCTGTTAATGGAAATATTGGAACAACCAGTTATATTACGGTATCTGTTATTTTATTCAATTGGTTGCTACGGTAATAAATGTAAATACATGTGTTTGTTTATCATTCTAGGCCTAAACTAAGAAATTTTTCCGATTAATTTACACATATTGAAATAAAAAAGGTTTTTATCGAAATGAATTATAGCCTATGTTACTCAGGGATAGTGTAGCTTTTTATTAGTAAAACTATTTTTTCAATCGGTTCTGTAGCAGAGATTACCCCCTACATACAAACAAACAAACAAACTTTTCCTCTTTATAATATTAGTACAAATCAAATGTTTTAATGTAAACTACGGAACAGCTGTTTTATGTTTTTAATTTAATACCAAATGTTTTAATGTAAACAAAGCAGATGTTTTTAAATTCTCATGTATTTCTTATGGGGATTTTTCGTTTTTCGGGGACCCCAAAAACCACTTAGTTTTTAATTTTAGAAAAAACTTATATTTTTCCCTCGTTCCTTGAATCGATACCTTTAATTTGATACCTCTCCCATAATCCTCCGATTTACCAAATTCCCACAATTTTGAATTTAAAATTTTGCTTACAGAATTATATATAAGGATTTTAGGTGAATAAACTGAAACACAATTTATGATCATATTTTTAATATCCTTTACAACAACAAAACATGAATGAATATTAAGACGTTTAATATCGAGAACAAATACATCAGTCGTAAGAAAATAAATCTAAAAAGGACGGAAGAACACTTAATGTAACGATAAAACCTCTTTACTCGCAGGTGATTGAACTTAGGCACTAACATATTATGGATGGAATGCACTTTATACTTTTTTAACTACCATTGGTACAAAAGTGATTTGTAATCAGTAAATATTTGTTTGAGTTATTATATTAGAAACAGTTAATATTATTAAAAAACAGCGAAATAATCATTATGAATACAAATTTAGTAAAAACTAACTAACAAAATTAACACACGTGATTGCAAGATGTATTCCAAGACTTCTATAAGAAATAATATTGGACAGTTAATAATTTTGGAGAGATAAAATACATTTAACACAAGAGCTTTCACAATTGGAATAGAAGAAGTGACAACAGATAAAGAACAGGTTTTACATCTTAAAAGGAAAAACAGAACCTATATATAGGATCTCTCAATGACTGTCTCTCTGTTACATAAGATTTTCTCCGATAACAGATGAAGGTACAACGGTTAAATCTATATATATATATATATAATCCAAATACCACTCACTGACTCACTCATCACGAAATCTCAAAAACCAAATGGATTGGAATGAAATTTGGTACGTAGCTTCCTCTAGGGCCGTAGGTGCCCGCTAAGAAAGGTTTTAAAAAAATTTTAGGGGGAAGGGGTGTTTGGGGGTGTCAAAGTTACTAAAAATCCCCATATTTACTTTGATTTGTCTCTCTGTGCAAAGCCGGATTGGGCCAGCTAGTTTGTTATAATTATTGTTAAACCAGTATATATTCTTATAAACAGAATTAAAAAATTTGAATTTTGGGGAGCAATAAATTCTTAACTCAAAAATTTAATATCATGTGAAAGTGCTTTACTACCAAATTTATATAGGAAAGATGAGCTATTGCAATAACCCATATGGTGAGACCTAAGGTCGGGAGTAGTAAATGAGCATCGATCATGGTCCTCAGAAAAGTTTTGGGGTGTCATTAAAAATGTTATACATATATGTATAAATAAATATGTGTTCGCACTCTAATGGCCGCATTTTAAGTACTTGGTCCAAATTTGGTACACAAGTTGGCTGTCCAAGTCACTCCACCAACCAGAAGCATGTTTTTTTACCGGAAGTAACTATTTTTCTACTAAAATGAAACTTTTTGGGATTTTATCTAGAGCAATAAATGTATGATATTTTAATTTAAAGTCATTAGTTACAATTGTAAGTAGGTTCCTTTACTAAATGAACTTTTACACTAAAAATTTCAATTTTATGATGTTTCTATTTATTTATCAAAATAATAACATCTACAGAAAAAAACCTGTCCTTTTCTAATTAAAAATTTTGCCAAAACATGTTATTGAACGGTTTTTTACAAATAAAATAAACAGTATCAGGAAACTGACACATACTTTCTCCCTCATTATAGGAACTCATTATTGGTAGAATAATAATTCAAAATACCTTCTTTTTTATTTTTAAGAGTAATTTTCCCATAAAAAACGGAAAAACCAACTTTTCTCAAAAACGGCTCGAACGATTTTGATTAAAATTTTATAGTTTATAGTACTTTAGGTCCCTAATAAACTATACAATTTTAATCAAAATCGTTAGAGCCGTTTTTTGAGAAAAGTTGATTTTTCCGATATTTTAAGGGTTTTTATATGGGAAAATTACCCTTAAAAATCAAAAATTCACAAAAATGAAAAAAACGCCTGGAGATACCGTGGATTAGTACCTCCATACCAAATTTAATCAAAATCGGACGACTGGTTTAGGCTCTAGGTCTGATAACATCCACTCAGACAACACTCCGAAAACCACTTTTTTAGGTTCAGGAGGACCCAAAACGGATATTTCCACCAAAAACTCAAACTCGAAAATTTTTACGAATACAATACTTTCACCATATATACTTTGGTATAGGGGGGGGGGGAGGGAGAAAGTAAAAGTGTATTTTTCAGATGCATTATTTACTAAATATAGGTGTTTTAAAAAATAAAATGTTTGCAATATCTCTAGTGCCGGTACAAACAATAGTGGTCAGTTATGTTTTCCCTGTGTGCTCGTCAATCATGTATGTCTCCCCCAGCTTGGCTGGTGGCTAAAAAAGCAGTGTGTCACAAAAGTATTTAGCGCTGAAACACCTCCCAAAGAGGATGACAGAGATAAGAAAGATGGCTTCTGAGCTGTGCCGGAAAACACGCACGGCTACTACAGGTGGAATACCAATTTGGTAGCACAATAAGGTAAAGATATTGATCTGAGTTGAAGAGGAAAACATCTAAGGAGTCTGAACAGCTAACTGCAAGTATAACATTTTCTGTAACCTACAACTTAACATTTGCAAGTTAAAAAAACGAATGTTTTTAAAACTGTCGGCATATACACATTTACTTGGTTCAATAACGTACAGTTATCTTACTATTCCAAATAAGTTGCTTAATTTATATTATGTACAGTTCACATCAGGAAAAATTCTCAAAACCATAGCTCTACTTTACTTATAGACCAGTCAATAGAGAATTTTCTTTGTTGAAACTTTAACAGCAAACCGATTGCGTTATGACTTAGGAATAGTTTGCAGATGAAAATACCATCTTCGGAAACAATGATTTTTTATTGTGGAATTTTTTAAACAACAAAAACCGTGAAATATTGATTTTTTGTTTGTTTTTCACTTATATTTTTTTTTAAATCATTGGATGAAACGCTATACTTTCAATGGAAAAATTGTAGCAAATTAAAAAAACCTTTAAAACTAGACTTTGTAAATCTTAATCGATGCATTTTTAACTGAGAAAAAAAACCCGAAAAATTTAATTTTTTCAAAATTTTTTAATTTGAACATTATAATAGTTAAAGCCTTGGAATTGTGTAAAATGACAGTTAATGGCGTGTAGATTAACACGCACAAGGTGAGTCCTGTCGGATATATTTATTACCAAATTTCCATAGGAAAAATGAGCTATTGCAGCGGCCCTTATGGTAAGACCCAAGGTCGGGAGTAGTAAATGAGCACCGATCATGGTCCCCAGAACACGTTAAAAATTATATATATATGTATATACGTATGGGTTCGCACTCTAGCGGCCACATTTTAAGCCCGATTTGGTCCAAATTTGGTACACACGTTGGTCGTCTATATCGTTTAGACGAGTTCGTTAGCAAAAAAATCCAACAACCGGAAGCATGTTTTTTTACTTTTTTTTGTACAAAATTGAAACTTTTTTATAGTTTTAATTAAAAAAATAAATGTAGGATATTATTCTGCACATTTTTTTTCTAAACGACCTCATAGCTCGCTCGGTTCCTCCAAAATCGATCAAAACGTAAAATATCATAAAAGTACTCGGTTCAAATCCACGTGTGGGATTTACTGTGGGGGCATCTTACGATCGAAGCCCAACGGCCGAGTTTGTACTCTGCGAGCTAAGCGAGTTTTTCCGCTGCGAGTGGAACAAAGGAGTGCGCGAGTCGAAGCTGGAGGCTTAAGTGCACACAATTTCTACTAATATATTTCAACACACAGGAGCCGCTGTAAGTCGCAGCATAAACTAGCCAGCGTTGGATAAGTTCCCCCACCAACTCTACCTGACTACGAATCATGACTCGAGAGTTTAGGGTCGTGTTCGGGACTACTTTTAACCAACTTCTCAGCATTTTTATGGAAATCTGAAATATATGTTTTGAAGCTCATGATATTTACTTTCAGAATCCGTTCGACAAATTTAAATAGGCCGTAACAATTCATATGTATATGTATCTTTTAAAATAACGCTCCAAATTCTTTATGCAAAATAAATATATCTGACAGGGCCCACCTTGTGCACGGTTGATCTACATGCCTGCCATTAACTACACAATTCCAAATCTTTAACAATAAAAATGTAGAATTAAAAATTTTCTGTTTTTTGTTGTTGTTATTTTTCTCAGTCAAAAAAGCAACGATTAAGGCTTACAAAGTCTCATTTTAAAAGTTTGATCAATTTACTACAAATTTTCCATTGTAAGTATAGTGTTTCAACCAATGATTTACAAAATAAATAAGGAAAAACCAATTTTTCCACAAAAATTCCACAAATATAAAATCAATGTCTACGAAGGTGGTATTTTCACCTACAAACTATTTATATTTTTTAATAAAAACTGCCTTTTTTTTTTTGCTCTAATGACTGGTCTAATAAACTGAAAAAAGGTAAAGCAAAATAGTAGAACAAATTAAGTTAGGAAACAAGACTGTAAGTCTGCATTTTACAATCGAGGTTCTGTTACATATGGCATAATACTTTAACGGCTAGGATAATTTATCTTAATAACACTTTAATAATATAATCTAGGTACCTAAAAACGAATTGATTATACTTAATATATTTACAACACATTATTTCCAGCAATCTAAACAAATAAAAGCAATACATCAAACATCCTGACACAAAATAATAACATTTACAATATATAATAATTATTTATTCCATAAAGGTAATGTTTTCCTATTTAAGGTTTTTTTTCGTGTGACATTAAATCATGATTTTTACTGTCACGACATTTCTTTATACGAAATTAAGTCACGACAATTTTGTGTATACTAATTTTTGCTGTCGCATAAAAATGTCATGTGAAAACGCACCTTATGCTGACAATAAACATGTAGGTTACTGACCAAACATATCAGCTGTTGTACAACTGATGCTATGGTCAGTGATTGTTAAACCTGAAGACGTTACGGCAGTTTAATGAGTCTTCTACCTAATACACTAAAACCTCGTTTATCCGGTTTTGATGGGACTAGTACCGTTACGGATAATCCAAATATCACGGGGTTTTGTATAAAAACACATGTTTTTACGAATAATTTTTTGTAATATACAATAATCGTTACTGGAAGTACAGAAACATTAGTTCAATTATTGCAAGAAATAAGACAAAACTGAAACTGTTTAGGCCTACTGTTTTTTAAAGAACTCTGTAATGTTCTTCTGCTTCGCTGTCTGATATTTTAGTTCTGAACACAATTAAGTCACTGCACAATTATTATTAATAATGGATTGTGATTTAAAAAGTCACTGCACTCAGCAACAATATTGTTTACTCTTTTACTCAACACAGATCTTACAACAATATAACGGAAGTAAAGAAATAAGTTGTGCTGATTCTCAGTGACAATGTGAATACTGTAGTCAGGTTAGCCCACAGCTGCGCTGTGCCGTACGCTCAGAGCCGCAAAATTGACACCCTGCATTGGATCCGCCACGACTCAAGTTGTATTGTCGCAAAAATTTAAAAAAAATGTTGAGGACCATTGCAGATAAACAATTACCGGATAAAAGAGGTTTTAGTACATTAGGTTTTTTAAACCACTTATAACACACTTAAAACACCTGATTAGAAGTATTGGCTTTGACAAATTAAATACAGAGATAGTTTAGCCTAGACCATTGTTAAACTTTTGGAAAGAGTTTAAAAATTGATTGTGGACCTATTCATTACATGACTTACAGAATTGAAGTTTTACAATGTTTAAAATATGCAAAGACAACTATAATTATTGTTCTATACAAATTATGTTAGTGATTAATATATGATTGCAATATATTCTCACTGACCAGCAGCTGTCACTTTATTATTTAAATTTCTTCTAAGTTTATGTATATATTGTTCAAAACAAATGCACAGAATATCGGTTAGGGAGATGCTAGGTTACTTTAGAGCGGACATTTTCTATATTAAAGTATAACTTAAACTTTTTGGAAAAATGCTTAGTTATACATTTGTGTTCATTCAAATTTAAGAAGTGTTTTCCTAAGACACAAGTATCAGGAAATGAGTGGGATTCAAGTCAAATTGATAACTACGGTACATTACCTGATAGAAAAGCGTATTTCAAATGTTTTTAGGTTTTAGTTAGTCGAAGAAAATAATTATTTGTGTTCAGAGTGCATTCAATAGTGTGTATAAATTCAATTGTTTTTTTTTTTTTTTTTTTAAAAAAAGTCATACTGGAACAAAGATGAAACTTTAAAATTAATTAGAAAAATAAGGGAAATTACAATTTGGGGTTTGAAATCCCAGCAGTAGCAAGTATCATACAAATCTTGATACAGTCAAACCTGGATAATTCGAACTTCTATAATTCGAAATTTTGGATGGTTAAAATTTTGTGTCCGGTCCTTAGAGCTCTGCATTAAAACAATGGTAAAAAACCGTGTTTGATTCAAATTTTTGGTACGACTTTTCTTATACTGTATAACAATAAGGTATTGGACTTGTTACGGCGTAAATTAAATGCGGCGACATCTGCTAATGCGAGTTCTATACAGCTTTGATCGGCTCGGAAGAGACGAACGCTCAAACTGAACTCATATCACACGTAAATGCGGCAAATGCTCTTGACCTCGCCTTAGTGTAGGTTTACAACATCGGTTTTTTTCCTTCTGTTGCGTTACAATTCTGTTTTCTTTTAAAAATGGAAGGGAAGGGGTTGTTCAAACTGTCCGTTTTGTCATCCTGCATTGAAAATGACCGGGGTAAAAAAAAATTGTTCGAGATAACGAAAACGGAGGAAAAACTGATGAACGCAATTGGCAACAAGACTACTAGTGCCGAGCTGTTGTATCTAATCCTTCCTTCTTTCTGACGGATCCGGTATCCTTTTCACCGGATGCTTGTTGCGGTAATTTCCTTCCCTCAAAACGGATGGAAAACGTGAAGGGAACAAATCCAGTTTTCATTCCAATTTGGTTTCAGGCGTTTTCATCAAGCTTAGGCTCTATTTAACTTCTTTGTATAACAATAAATTAGCTTTTTTTCACAAACGTCTTTTTAACTTCGCCTGTTTTTATGTTAAAAACATCGGTATTTTTTCTGAACTCTTTTTGGAATAGGCGGATTTTCGGAATACCGGGACTGTACTGTATATTGTACATGTACAGTATTTTGTAAAATAGTGTGTTAAATCATTGATTGTGGAGTTAATTTTTTTTACAGTACAGTACATGTATTTACCTCTTCTTTTTGAGTGAACATATATGTAATTCGAATTTTTGGATAATTCCAATTTCTTCCCTGGTCCCTTCAACTTCGAATTATCTAACTTTGACTGTACTTGTTCCCAGTGTTAAGGAATGTTTAAAACGCTTTTTTACGTGTGAAAATAGACAAGTCTTAGAAAATATACCAAGCAAAGCAAAATTGAAATTTCTTTAGTGGTTGTTGCTTTAGCTTTACAATATAATAATGCAGTTTCAATTATTATACTTAAGTTATTATACATTTCAAACTTTATAAACAGCTACAAAGCCAATTGTAAATTGTGTCAAAGCTAAGTTTTTCTTCAAAATGCCGACTTTTATAGATTTGCTTCGCACTACTAGAACTTTAATGTACATTATCAATAAAACAAAATGTTTTTGACAAAAATAGTTTGTGAGGGAGATTTCATAAACCATATTTTAAACAACTGTCTTTCTGAAAAAAAAAAACTAGGTTTACTTTGATTTCCCTTAGTGACCAATTAAGTCATGGCAAAGTGCATCTGTGTACTCAGTATAAATTAAATAACTAATAGGTTTTTATAAATAAAAAAACAGACAAATGGAATTTAAAATTCACACTACCCACAGATGGTGTTTGGTGGCCCACACAATATTTTAGAAATCTAAAAATATTTTCTGAAACTTGCCGGACATGGCGTATTAATCACACTGCATTAAGCAGCCTTGTAAATGTAGTGGGTGGCAAAACTAAATATTTGAGCCGAATTTTTACTAAATTTTAAGTGTTTTTTTTCTCACAGAACACAAAACTTATCTCAAATAAACATTTTACTTTGTATGACGACACCTAGAATCTCCCACAGCCCGCTACAATCATTAAAGACGCTTACAAAACCTTTTCAGTTGTGTAAAAAGAAGACAAGTTTAGTCATCATCTCGTAAATCATACAGTGGTTTTCTTATTTGAAGACCCAACCGTATGTGGACAGACAATTCTGCAAATAACATCATCTCTGATCACAAGACATCTGAGCCTAAGAGGCATATTTACAAAGTACAGTATACAGAAAGCGCTGGGTATAACCAGTTACTTTATAAAACTAAAGTACATTTTTACGATTACGTTACTAACACGACTATGTACAATTAAAATTCAATAATATGTTAGGACAATATAAAACTGTATGTATTGTAATAAATAAATAAACTATATAAATAAATGTTAATAAATAAAAAAAACAATGATTTCCTTTACAATAACAATAAACCTATTCCACCCAACTGATGATTGTTTTATACTTCACTAACGTACTTAAATGAACACATTGTTTTAACATGGTTAATCTATTATACAATTAATATTTTCTCTAATACTATTCTAGACAAAATATGAGAATATGTATATCTTATTTTAGATTTCTTTGTGCTTTGAAATGTGAAGTTTGTGCACTAGCAGTTGATATATCAAATTAAAGTACAGTAGAGCCGTGGTTATCCCAGGTAATGTGGACCGAGGGTACCTCGGAAAAGCAGAAACTCGGATATCACGGACTCTGTCAGAAATCTGAGAGGGACACGTATGGTAAACCAGTAAAATCAATAAAAACGTGGTCAAAGACGTGAAAAAAGGCATTTACTGTATTGTCAAACAAAAAACTAATGTCCAAATGAAAATAAAATACAAATACAAAATGATAAACAGACTGCAGTACATTTGTTTCAGTAAACAAATATTTTGGACGAAGTCCATAAGTGTTTTCTGTTCAACGGAACTCGCTCGCTTGAAAACTAAACAAACGATATGCAAACGTATGACACACGCGACGTTTTAAGAGCGAGGATTTACTTGATACCGAATCAAACTTATTCACAAAAACTAAAGGAGACGTTTGAGAGGGGGTAAGCCGGGTAGGGTAAAAGTTAGGCACAATATAAGGCCAGACAGAAGCAGGAGCAAGAAAAAACAAAGATAAGGAATGAGAACATCACCATCGCGTAAACAATAATCACAGACGTCTGTCTACTCTTTCTAGCTAATAAGTGTATCCGAGTACCCTATTAATATTATTGTTTATTCACGTCATTTGTTTGATTGTTTATTTAGTTCACCACTTATAAATAAATTAAATATGTTATTTATTTAGAAAACCTATTATTCTCTTAAATAAACAGTACTTGTGTTGGTCAAAATATCTTAAAACATAAAAAATTCTACTGATGATTAGCAAAGCATTGTATTGTACAGTATTTAACAAGGATTAAAAACTGTGCGTTTTATTTACCGGAACCATTTTTGACGAAACATTATGTGACTAATATGAGTACAGTAGATATGCCGTTATACGCGGATTTAACTTTGCGCACTTACTTTAACGCATGCGTCTACCGCAAACTGAACTTCCGAACTTTTTTTGTTTGTTTTTTACTACCTCGGTTAACCCGGAATTCGGTTAGTCGGGGCTCGGATAACCGCGGCTCTACTGTAGTACATATAGTGCAATTTATGAAGACAAAATCGGAAAAATCATTTATACATTTCAATCGCAAACGTACCTACCTAACTGTGTGTCCCTCGATAATCGTCAGCACATAAGCTGTTCTAGTTTATGGTTTATTTTTGCAGAATAAGAGTGAAGAATAATTATTACTATTGAGTTTACAGTCAATGTAATTCAGACATAATGTCCACAAGCAATGATAAATACCATTTTATTGATTTTAATGTTATTTGTGTGACATGTAGATCTAATATGTGTGTTTTTATTTAAATTGAGTGTTGTATAACATTGTATTAGTTGATTTACCCTTACTTTGCAGTTATATTTTACTCTCAAATATCCTTTGCTATTAACTAAACTTAACATATCAATAAAACATAACTCCTGTAAAACATCATTTTATTTAAATAACCCAATTATAAGTAAAAAAAGGGTTCAGACTGGAATTTGACAGCAGGATCTTTATCCCAATTCATACTGGTTTAGTCTAGGGTGGCCAAACGTACCGTAAAAATGGGATTGTCCTGTTTTTTCAAGCTCGTACCCAGTGTCCCGAAAAAGTCTCTCGGTACGTCTAAATGTCCCGTATTTACGTTGGGTACTAAAACTAAACACATTTTCAAATCACTGAAATTTCCTAATTTATAATATAACTTCAAGTAATATTTTGGATCAAGTCATTATGCTATGTAGCTACAGCTAGGCTAGACTGAGTAGTGTGAGCCTAGTTGTGTAGAGCAAAGTGGGCTCATGTGGTGGCTATACTGTTTCCCCTCCCCCACTTTGCCGACACTGCACAGACAACAGTGAGCGTGAGTGACAAATGTCCCTGCCGGACTGCCAGAATCAGAGTGACAGGTGTTTGTTTTGTTTGTTGAACTATATTCTTTAATTTTATATTCTGCTACATTTCAAAAATAATTATGTAGCACAACCAGCACAAACCGAGTACATGCCGCACAAGTGTTTAATTTTCATCCGCAATTTTTGCGAATTTAAAAAAAAACAAATTTTTTGCACGAGCTGTACAACCTTTATTTTGATTTGCGAAAAATGGCGGGGTTAACTTCATATAGACCTGCCATTTCAGCTGGAAGCTATCCCCCCCAGATCCCATTTTTCCAGTTCATGATTTGGTCACCCTAGTTTACACCAATGTTCTCTCACTTAAACAGCTTTCTACATATTTAGTGAACTATTTTAGATGAACTACACTATAACACAGATAATATTGAAATTAATCCTTATTCTGAAGTTTTATTGCTTTTTATAGACTTTACTAAACAAGGGTTAAGTTGACTAACTAACTTCCAAATAAAAAAAAAAAAAACAAGACATAGCTGGGATTTAGTTAATCAACTTGACCATTACATTGGAAAATGTACGAACGGCATAAAAAAATATTACAAGTTAAAAATTAATATATTAAGATTTAATTAATTATTTTTCCTTAAGAACGAGTTTACCGTGGCATAGTCTGATTTTACTAATTTCTTTTATATTCGTAGTCTGTACTTATTAAACATATTATATTATATTAAGAAAAATTTCTACCACACATTTGTTATCATAGTTTATACGACGTGTAAGCAGAATAAAAACAATTAATTAAATAGATACAGTACCTTATTTGTCTTTTTCCAATCACTGGAGAATTACCACTGCCCTTACACCATAGTCCTTATCACTGATGGGTTGTAAATATAGGATATTTCCACAAAATTTTATTTGTTATGATCAGAAGATTTAACTATTTTAAGACAAATCCAACAATATATGGTTTTTAATAATTGGGTCGTAAATCACAGAAGTAACTCAAATTTAGTGGTCGAACGTAGGGCTTTTTTTAGCACCTGAATAGCCCTACATTGGACCACTAAATTTGAGTTTTCTTCGTTATTTATGACTCGATTATATAAAACCATTTATCGTTGGATTTGTCTTAAAATAGTCTAAAAATTTGGTTTCTTTACATTTTTTTTTTTTGGAAAATGTATAGTTTTCTAGATTTTAACATTGAAAATTTTCAACTGCTGCCAAAATTTATAAGTAAAATAAACCCTATTTAGATGAATATTCGTATCCAGTTTTATGTTTATACTTTATTCCGTTTCTGAGATATTGAGATATTTGTAAAAATCACATACAGACAGACAGGCAACAAACAGAGCGAGGTACACACATGATATATTGTATTATTTGTTTTTAGCTGATAAATAACCCTGTAAATTATCAGACAGTTGAAGCTGGACACCCGAAACCATCTAATCACCCAGTGATTTACTTGATTCGGGAAAAAGATAAATCAGATATCGTACCTATTTAATTAATTTTTTAAATTCTCAAATCTATGGGTTAACATGTACAAAAATTAATAATAATAACCACCATGTGTTTGATACCTCAGAAAAGATTTATTTTTGTATAATTAATAGGTTAGTTCTGAGGTTATGACTATACAATTACTCAAAACCAAAACATAACAGTATGTGCTAGTGCTAATACAGCGAAACACCCAAACAACAGCGAAAGACATGTCTTCTAAACAAGATTGCAATATCAATTATTACTGAACAAGTATTAAAAATTTGGTAACTATCATGGTAACTTTAATGAAAGCATAGCCTAAGTTAATTTTATTTAAAAGTTATTGGCAAGATGAGGATTGGGCATCGTCTGCGTTTCCGTATCGGCAAAGGAAATGTCAAACTCGGGCCAAGCTGTTTGCGTTTCTATATCGGAAAA
>JAGFPH010007286.1:0-17785 GCA_018207615.1 Philaenus spumarius | reverse complement strand
ATTTCTTACTTTATTATTTTCTCTGTGACATGGACGTAAGTGTTACAACTTACCTAATATTGATTTTTGCAAATTCATCAAGTCCAAATGTGTTTTTGACAGCTGTCGTGACTCGGTTTCACCGAAACGAATAATCTGTATAAAAAGGATTGTTTGGACGCAAGATCGTAGCCAGGAAAACATTTTGGGGGGTGGGGTTAGGTCAGGACCGGGGATTTGAATTTAAACCTTTTTAACACGTTCTCTGCTAGAACGCACATGTGAGCTAGGCACTGAACACTATGAGAAGTGGCCGACGCACAGTGCATTGCGTGTCGCGCACGCAAAAACCCGTATTGAGAGAATTTTCAATACACAGAGCATTGTGTGCTTCGTACGCCAATTATTAGCCGATGTGCGTCCACTTTAAAATATTAGTGACTATTACGTAGAAAGGTTCAGAAATAAAAAATAAAATAATTTCCACTCATTTAGGTTATGAATATAAAAAATAAAAAGTCAGCTCCTAGCATAGGAAATACAAAATTTGCATAGCAGTGAACGTGTTAAACACCAATTTCCATGCTTATTTTTAAAATTTTTATATCTACCCATGTAAAATATTATAGGCTGTAAGGATAATGAATGATTTTGTTTTGTTAGAGTTAAGTAATTTTATTGAACCTTCATAGTTTTCTTATTTGATAGATCAGCTGATCAAGCTCACAAGAGAGTAAGGCTGTAACCTACTGCATCCATGTGTATTATACCTTGTAGTTTAATCAAGCAAATCTAAATATTAGTATGCATGCAATGCACAATGATGTAAAATATATGTTGTTTTATCCTCTTTTGTGTTGTCTATTTTATAATTTAACTTGCACTTTTTAAACCTTTATAGTATTAATTTTTACTGCTAAATTTTTGTGATTTCGGGGGGGTTGACCCCCCTACCCCCCTGGCTACGGCCTTGATGGCAATATCTGAAATAGTACATCATATATAACTTTCTCCAACCTGTAAAAACACGCAGCCACTTCTAATCTAAAAATTTGTAGGAAATGAAAGAACTAAAAAATGTTTTCTAGACATCAATATTTTATTAATGAAAGAATTGTTTTACAGAGCCTCTTAAGATAAACAGTACATTAACATTTTTCATATTATATCTTAATTATTGGTTGATTATTGACAGTAACACATGTAGGGTAAATGTCACAATTCATATTGTGCGATTGTATTACATAAAGTTTATTAATAAATTCATCACTCCATGACAAACAACAATGACTTTTTAAGATAACAAAACAGATGGTACATACATTCAAAAGGTAATTCAGTTGACGTATACGTCATGAAAAAATAATGTAGATAACATTAATTTGATAATTATATTTAGAACATTGTAAAATTAAGTTCTGATAATATTACCTAATCTCATTATTCCTCTGCAAATTCTGAATTGTTTTTTCTGTGATGGTCAGGTACAATTAATTAATTATACCACCAAAGAAGTTATATTAAGACTAATAAGCCCCTGTGAAAAATCACAAGCTTATTAATTAGATTTACACATCAGAAATACACAATTTAAAAAACAAACAACATTAAGGCCTACTTATCTAGGTCTAACTAAAATAACCCCAAACTATAATCTACACTGGGTTTGTTTAAGTATTATTACAGATGATGGGTGAAATCAGCTGTTAAACGAATAGGTAGGCCTATCTCTTCTTTAAATTTTTATAAACAAATATATTGATGGTAAAAGCTTGTATTTATGTATAGTTTATAACCTCAAAGCAAATATTATAACGTATATTATAGTATTCATTAGTTCTAGAACTTATATATTTTTTTAATCAACTTCACAAGAAAGTGGAGTTGTAAACATAACCCCCTACACTATGTTTACAGATGATGGGTGAAATCAGCTGTTATATTATATGTTACTCATGTACGTACACTCGCTTTTATAGGAGTTGATTCACACTAAGTAACAAAATGTTTTAATACTGTAACAATGTTAGAGAATCACAATTCAAAAATGATAGTATAACGTCGATGTAACTAGCAATTTGATTACATTAGTGACGAAAATTATGTTAGCAACATTTTTGATAGTGACAATGTTAGGCATTTAAAACCACTGTTGGTAATATCGTTAGTTGAGCAGTGATCAAATTTTTAAGACTGGCGTTTTTGTCTGCCCCAACTGTTTAAAATTATTTAGGTAAAACGATTTGGAATAAGAAATTTAATTAATAAAATTGTTTACAGAAACCCCATCCCTCTGTGATCCAACAAGCTTAGAATATAAAGAAAACCCACTACGCGTGATCAGACATTGGCCTATTGCTGAAGAAGTATATTCGATATTGTTGTAGGCTACTAGAACCTCTTCCATCAGCATTTCGTCACAACATAAAGCCATGTTATCATCAAAATTTCACTATCAACATTTTATTGGTCACATTGAAAAAGTGTTGCTATTTTTTTGCGGAAAACTTTTACTTTAACAAGACAGTTACTATGATAGTTGCCAAAACCTACTGTAAACATGGCTTTAGATGTAGAAAATTTTATCTAGTGCTGTATCTAAGCATTGTTTCTAAAAACTCATGGCTTTAATTTCATCTATGGAAACATAAATTATATAATTGGAAAAATCTGTGTCAATAGTATGATGAAATTACATTATTTCTTTTATAATCTTTCTATTAATTTTAGAAATCAAATTTAAATTGTTCTAAAAAGAAGGAAGTAATTATATGTAATGTTTTCATGTTTAAAAAATTTTATTTATAAAGTATCTATGCTTAAACCAGTGCCACCTTTGTTAGAGGCTCCAGCCAAAACATAAATGGTGCATTGAGGGTGTGCAATATCACTCGAGTAAAAGCATCAAATTCAGTGAGCGTGCCAACCTTGAGAAGGCTAGCCTATGATATTACATTGGTAAAACGCTCGAGCGCTACTAAAATATCGCTTGTATACACTTTCTTTTTTACTAATGCCGGTCTTATTTTTAGTTCCCGCCATGTGCGTACAACATTTAAATTTGCCGAAAGCCCCAGTGTACAGTTAGTAGGTAACAAAATTCGCCCCGATGTTTTACTGCTATCAAACGACTCGACTGAAAATCATGTTTTTCGTTTTGTTTATAAGCAAATATCTTTAATAAAAATGTATAATTTACAATTGTTGTCACCAACGAATTATTATTTAGATGTTCATGAACTATTTCCTGCAAATTACAAAAGATTATCTTCAAAATTCGATGAAAGATAAGTTATATTGAAGAGTACTGTATGGGACTGTTTTATTCTAGTATTGAACAACCTTAAAGCCACTCCACTACACTTTCTACATTTCCCTCTGTCACAAAAACAGAACTTAATTTTGTCAACTTCAGAGCCCATTAACCTTTTCAATGCCAACGTCCTGTTTAACCGGACGTTTCAAAACATGTAAGAAGTGCCAACGTCCGTTTGTGCCAGACGATCGAAAAAAAACATCACAAATCAAAAATGATTATTTTTGTTAGTATTTTATATCAATCTGCTAAGAATTAATAGTTCTTTCCATTTCACACATTATGATATGTGTGGCGGAAAGCAAAAAGGGACCTCATCGCGGCAATTTCCGGTTTTTTGTTTTTGATAATATTGAAGTAAGCTTTAACTAACAAACAATTTAGTGCAAAAATCATATCTTTATGATTTTTTTTGTTTAAGTTACGGATTTTTTAATTTTATACAGTGAAAATGGGCATTTTAAGAAAAGCGCAATTGAAATATTCAAAGTAACACAAAATCTTTATTTATAAAATTTAAGAAATGTAATTTGTATACAAATAAGATTAAAACGTCCTCTAAAAAATGACATAAAAGTCTCTCATAAATATCCATATTAATTATTTAAGTGAAACTTTATCAACGTTTCGTCGAATGTCCTGGGACAGGTTGAGGGCCAACAGGGTTACTGCTGCCACCTTCATGGATGTTTTGGGGTTCATGACAAATGCGGTTATTGTTTGGACAGTACATTATCAAAAATTTATTAATGTAATAATAGTTAACAATAGTTAATTATACAAAAATCTTAGCTTTAAATGCATAGTTTAGGTGTATTAGTACAACTACTAAGAGTAGGTTGGTTTTTAAACCTGCAAAGAAAAGGTAACTGAAGTCGGGACAGGGATTTTTATAACCAGAAAAAGGTTCTCATTTTAGAATAAACTTGTAGTAGTTCACTTCGTCGCTGCTAGAATTCATCAGAGAGTAGTTTTTAAAGTATTTCCTTCTTATCTGATGTGTTTGAGAGAAGGGACGTGTTCGTGGCTCATGTTATTTTCCCATAAGCGCGAAGAGGTCCCTTTTCCCAAGCTACGTTAATGATTTTTTAAATTATTTTATCCGTTTACAAAAGTTTTGTAATCGATTTCAACTGGTAACGGACGAAATGAAGCATATTAAACCGCAAACAACCGAAAATCAATATTTTTTACCTCGTCATTGAAACTGCTTGTACTGAAATTTTCAGTTTGCCGCGGTGAGGTCCCTTTTTGCTTTCCGCCTCACATATAGTATACAAAATTGATGTAAATTTGAGGATGAATGAAAGTAGTGTTCCAACATATGTCGTCGGTTTGTTTTTTTTTTTTTTTTATAAAATGTATATATGTGATGCGGAAAATGAAAAGGGACCTCTTGTCGAGAGAGTAAAATTTTCAGTACAGGCAAAATAGGTAGTAAAGGTAAAAAATATCGACTTTTGTTTTTTTATCGATTATTTTTGCCCAACTTCTTATTTACAAGCTAACATCAATTGTAAAGTGGTTTGTAGTCGAGAAATAATCGAAAAATTGTATCCAAGCAACAGATGTCATGTCTGAGAAAGGGGCCTCTTGTCGTTGTGGAGAAATACCATGGGTGCGACAAGAGGTCCCTTTTCGTAATGACTAACATTGCTTGCAGTGTCTCAGAAAGTAGCATCTCCTGTAATCTAGCAACGTTTCAGGCAACTAACTGTAGTTTTTACTACAGTTAAACATTTCTGATTACTTTGATCCCATTCCCGACAACATGGCCCTTTTCATTTGCTGGTTAAAAATGTAATAAAAACAGGCTTAAAATCCAACAAACAACCTTTTGTATTATTACATCAGTAATAATCTAGACAATATCTATTATTAAAAATCACAATGATTAAAAATTTCTTAACTATGCAAGGTCGTACCGTAGCTTACTCTGTGGCAAGCAGCTGCATAAAATATAATACAAGCGTTGGCATGAAATAAACCAATGTTGGCGTAATTGGTATTCAAAAATTTAATTGCTTTTTTCTCGAAACTACCTTTTTCCGTAACTAATTTTCATTTGGCCATAACTTCCTTAATTTTTAAGACAGAATTATGATTTTTGTGTTAAATTGTTCAGAAATCAACCCTCTTTAAGGAAATAAAAAAAAATCAATTTCTAAAATTTACGACAAGAGGTCCCTTATCACATAGACAGAAATACTATGGTAATATTATGCAAAACAACCCAAGCCTTTAGACCAGGTTACTAGTCACATCCCGTCGGCTTGGAAACGAGCCAACCACCGTTTGCTTTACTTCCGCCCACCTAACCTCAAACCACAGATATGAAAACTACCCGGTCTCGCGAGATTCGAACCCGGGATCTTCTGATGAGGAAAGCACCATGCTACCACTCTGCTTAGAAGTGCACAGAATAAAACCGATAAATTAACCGCTCTTAATTACTTTACAAAGCCTATCTCGCACTTTCAGGTGGATCGCCGTCGTTATAAGCGAATGGATTAAAACTTTCTCATTTCGAAAAATTAGTGTAACTTTTTTATTTAGCAAGATACTGGCCCAAAATTTTTAACATAAGTATAGAACAAAATGTGTCTTAAAGTGATGTGCAGTTTTCAAGTGATATATTTTTCCCTATCTCCTTCGTACAAACTGGAAATTTTATCAAATATATTTGTTATGGTATGTAATTTTATTTTTTCAAAATTTGTTAATGTTTTGAGTATGAAATGTTATTTATGGGTCTTTTAGAAGAAAAGCAAAACAAAAATCATGATGATAACTTATCAAATAACAAAAACACAGGTTCCTTACAAATTCGCTAAATCAGGCCGGCACTTTTGGGTACACTATGGGAGAAAATGCGTGGCACTGAAAGGGTTAACTCTGACAGATTTGACTTCTAAGACTATTGAAAAAAATACTACATTTTACATGATTTTTGTTAAACCATTTTAAACAAATAACTTATAAATATATCTCTATACGATCAATTAAAGAACGTTAAAGTAACTGCTGGACAGCATACAAAATAATAGTTTTTCTAAATAACTAAAAAATTACAAGTGCAGTAATTTTACTAAACAAATTTCAGATGTTTTTAATCATCCTTTTCACACCCACCAATGTGTACTTCATAGTCATCTTTTAAAGCGTGTTTCTTATCTATGAACTTTATCAGTTTGTTAATATTTTTGAAGAAATCATCTTCTAGTGAATAATCATGCTTACAAACATCATTCCCAATATTTGCAAACCACAACTCATTGTTTAGAAACGAACAAGGCCAGTTAGATCCTTCATAAATATTTACATTTTCGTCAAACAGAAAATCATATTTTTTTTCATTTACACTATTTATATAAGTCATACAAGATGTCAAATCATTACAGGTGCAATTGGATGTATGAAAATAGTTGTTACAACAAATTCTTATTGTATCTATTTTTTTACGTTTGTCGCAATATTTTGAAGCTGCATTTACCCATTCTTTTGTGTATTTCACGCCAACATACCACAGTTCTTTCGATGGAACCATATCGGCCATGGTCATTGGCCCAGGAGCAGGCGGTTTAACCAAGTACAGTTTTATACATACAGTCAAAACCACAACAATAATAAACAAGATAGATATTACTACGTACTTGATTTTTCCCGTACCGGAACATTTAAAATTGATTTTTGGTTTCTGACAAGAAGTTTTGTAGGTTTCTTGCGCTTCTTTTTCTTCTGGAATCGCCTGACTTGTTTTCTGGAATACTTGAAAATCGTTCCGATAGTCGACCCCTTTGTGAAAAGGCACGTTGACTATCTCGTCATAGCTTGGAATGTACTGCGGTGCTGATTCACCATAATATTCCTTCTCTGAATACAGACTCAAATACACATTTGAAGGCTTGGTTTCCATGCTCTATGTCGTGGTGCTCTTTCCAATTTGATAAATAATACTGATCTTGGTTAGTAATTGAATTGCGGTGTTTTTGTTATCACACAGAATTGTTTATGGTTCGCTGAACTAACCAATTTTACAGCTGATTAGGGTAATCTTACAGCTAACATATGTCGGTTTTACATCAACACATATGTTGTTATATAAATATGTATTATAAGGTAGGCTTTGTAAAAAATGTAATAATGCTTAACTACTTGAATGTGACTGCTAATGTTTTATCCATCCATGACTTTTCGATTGCCTTGTTTGGTTTTCACTAATCACTACGCTTACAAAAATTTTATTTGTTTAAACTTTTTTTCAAGCAAATTATATTTTTTGGAATGTACTAGCAGGTACCCGTGGCTTCGCACACGGTACAAATTTTCACCGCATAGTAATAAATGTTTATTGTTTTAGGGGTTGTTATTACATTTTCACCCCTTAGCAGCACGCTATAAAATGCATATGATTTACATAGTATGTATGTGTTGTAAGAAACAAATGGAAAGTACCAATTTCCAGCTCTTTAGCTCAATAGGAAGTATAATAATCAATTTATATTGTTTTGGGGGTTGTTACATTTTCACCCCTTAGCACAATAAAAATTACAAATATGGTTTACTTTTTATATATATCTTGTAGGCAGTGGCGGTTTGCCCATAAGGGCTCTCGGACGCCGCCCCTCCAAAAGATTTGAAAAAGAAAAAAAAATTAAATACCCATTCAATTATAATTATACATCTAATTAACTAAAGTGTTTTTTTCAATCACATACATCGAAAATGTAGGAAAAAAACACGCAAAAATAGCGCGAGAAGTTTGTATTTGTAGCAGTGGGACGCTGGCCAGAACGTCCCAATCCATTACCATGCAGTTATATGAAGAGTGGTAGTGGTGGGGGCTGCTGGTGCTATGATGCGTCTAAGCTTGTGCCTTATGGTAGGCTTGGGACGGCGTCCGAGCATGCACAGAGCGACGTATTTAGTGAGTCGGAAAGAAGGATGGACTTTCTGCTACAAGCAATATAACTAAAGGTATGTAAGTAGAGTTTCAGATTTACATATGATAAGTATTTCAGAAACATATGGCATCACAAATTTAATACCTAGATTGCCTTAAAAACTCACTAAAATACACAAAATGTTCAAACACCCCGGTGGTGTGTGCCCCCCCAGCATTTTACTCACGAACCGCCACTGCTTGTAGGAAATAAATGTACAAATTTCCAACTCACTAGTCTTAATGAAAGTATAATAATAAATATTTATTGTTTTAGGGGTTGTTTCAACCCTTTAAACTTAGGTTAATTTTTCATTTAAATACTAAAAGTTATCCATTAGATTTCAATGAAAATTTAAAAAGAAAATAAACTGAAGGTCAACAGTGCATCTATTTAGTGTGGAGTTGGTATTAAAATATATTACGTAGGTCTGCCCCTCTTTTTCAGCAAACACGGACGTGGGCCTACCTAGTATATAATCAAGGTTCAATGTGGCACATTATCTGAATACAAAATACAAATATATACTTTTACAGTTTTTCTTAGATTTTATTTTTGACAAATTTGTTTTGATAATACATTTGAATGGAATCTGGTCATATTTTGTATTATAGAATTGTATTATCATATTTTAACTAACATAATATAGGCCTACTTGTAACAATCACTTTATAATCTAATCTCAAAATAATTCGACCACGCAGCTGAACCGCTGACGTGAGTTGAGCAAATTTCCAAAATTAATTTTATAGGCCTATGTTTTAGGCTTTCAACCAACAATTTGTCAAATAGGTCTTTTCGCGACGGTGCTGAATAGCTGCAAAATGCTTCGCACGCCACTCCGCATATTGGGAGTATTTTCAACACACACAGCATTGTGTGCTTCGCACGCCAACCCCAGGATAGAATCCACCAAATGGCTTTGAACCGGGTACTTTTATGGTATTTTACGTTTTGATCTATTTTGGGGAAACCAAGCGAGCTATAGGGTCGTGTAAAAAAACAGAATAACATCCTACATTTATATTTGTAGAAAAAACACTAAAAATAATTCACACTCGTAGGAAAAATCTCAAAAAATAGTTACTTCCGGTCAAAAAACGTGCTTCCGGTTGTTGGATGTTTTGGGCTAACGAACTCGTCTGAGCGACGTAGACAACCAACATGTGTACCAAATTTGAACGAAATCGGACTTAAAATGCGGCCGCTAGAGTGCGGACACATATATACATATATATATATATATGATTTTTAATGACACCCCAAAACGTGTTCTGGGGACCATGATCGGTGCTCATTTGCTACTCCTGACCTTGGGTCTTGCCATAAGGGCCACTGCAATAGCTCATTTTTCCTATGGAAATTCGCTAAAAAGAAGAATCCTACAACCATAGTAATTTGAATAAGTATAACAAATTACAGTTCAAATGCTACCAAAAATGCTTCAACACATTAAATTGTGGCCACATCATCTAAATACTTTAGTCTAGTTTTACAAGTAGTAAAATATAATTTTCAGTATCAAGAATCATAAACTACATAATAACTTATATCTTTGCTACTACACCCTCAATCTGTAAGAAGAAAAAATAATTTAAATAATTAGATTATTATTTATCAAATCAAAATTGTACTAGCAATCAGCTCTTAATTTCTCAAAAATAATTTTTGTTATATAAGGGTTGCAATACCGGGACAAAACATTCCAATGCAGCCCTCTGTAATCAGACAAGTCTTGCATAGAATTTTGAAAATAATTCGATGTTGCAACTGAACCCCTGGCGTGAGTTGAGCAATTTCCAAAATTTAGTTTATATGATTTAGGGTTTCAACCTACTATTTGGGAAATTGGTCTACTAACGAATGAGCTGAATAGCTGTCTGTGTGTACGAAAAACGAGTACGTTAGTAGAATTTTTTAGCATCTCAGCCTGCAGCCCCGGTTCATACACTGCTTCGTTTCGCTCAACCGTGCGGCCTCCGATTATGGGCTGTTTCCCAGGATTTCAACCTGGTGCTTTTATGGTATTTTTCGTTTCAATCAATTTCCGGGGCTACAAGGTCGTGTAAAAAAACAAAATTTGCTGAATGATCTCCTATATATTACTTTCCTTACCCTATACTAGGTAAGGTAAGTATTGCGATCGACCCAAAAATTCGATGTCGAGTTTTCATAATATCTTTACGTTTCAAGGCCCCCTGAGTTCAAAAAATGCATTTTTGGCAATTGGTCTGTCTGTGTGTCTGTGTGTCTGTGTGTGTGTGTGTGTCCGGAGTGCACAGGGCAAACGGCTGGACGGATCGAACTGAAATTTACAGGATATCTTCAAACACGTAAACAATTAAACCCATGTAAATTTGAAGGAAATCGGAGGTGGTGTCTTACCGTGGGACCAGTTTTTAGCACATTTTTGGTATTTACTCCAAAACCCCTCTAACGATTTTGATTAAACTTTGCTAACATACTCTACTCAGACCCCCTTAACACGCTATGTACGCTATATACCCTTAAAAATTCGTTGAAAAAAGTTATTACAAAAACGCAAGTTATTTTGTTTGTATCTCCGAAATGGCTGGTCCTATCGACTTGAAAATGGTCTCATTCGATTCAGCGTCCAAAAGAATGACAAAAAAGATACCCCACTCAACTTTTTCCATTTTTTTCAAAAATTGACCCCAAAAACGCCCTTTTTGGGGGCAAAAATGACTTTTTTTAAACTAGCCGTGTTTGGTATCGACCTTGACATTTTTGGGGGTGAGAAATCGATTGAGACCAAAATCAGGTCCGTGGGATTAACCGTTTTGAAGTTAGTACCGCTTTCTTCGAAACGGATACTCCTATTAACTCGAAAATGGTATCATCAATCTCTCGCTCGAAAAATTTGATAATTGATACAGCATCTATTTTGGTAAGGAAAGTTGTGTGATGTGCACACCAGATGTTTTTTTAGATAAAACCGCAAAAATGTTTCAAAAAATGTGCTTCTGGTAGTTGGATTTTTCGGCTAACAAACTCATCCAGCGACTTAGAAACGTTTGTAGCAAATTTGGGCCAAATTGTGCGTAAAAAGTGACTGTTAGAGTGAGAACACTTATACATATACAATTTTTAAGTACCGGTACCGTACTCCCCAAAACGTGTTACTAGGACCATGATTGGTGCTCATTTACCACTCCTAAACTTAGGTCTCACCATAAGAGTCACTCTAGAAAATTTGGAAATTATAAAAATTAGTAATTCTGTATGGTGCACTCCAAAAGTTACAATTGTAAAACCTGACCATACAATACTAATTTGTTCAGATTATAAAATTACAGTAAATGATAAGCTGATAAATGATACACCTCCTATTCCAAGAATTGATGAATAATTTGTCAAAACAGGAGGTGCTGAGGTGGTCAATATTTAACCACTTGAGATATACACAAAGCTTACCACCATTTATATATAGGTTTTTGTTGTTCTCAAGTATTGGCCAAAATAAACATTGGAATATTCATATTCAAAATAAACAGGTTAATCTTTTTTATAAAAACTTCACCATAGATTTAGGCCGAATATACAATTTTAATCAATTACCCATAAAATAAACAGTATTAGAAACTGGCACATACTTTCTCACAAACATATTTAAAAATAATATTAAAGATTCACTGTGACTTCATAATTGTACTGTAGGAGAGTAAGTAATAAATATTGTTATTATTACCTGAATGAGAATGTTTAGAAAGATGCATTTCGTGATTGATGAACTAGACACTTCAGTTTAATGAATCCCTACGAGTGAGGCTTTTAGACGGCGTAGGAAATTTAATTTAAATTTTATGAGCGGCGACGGTAACTAATCCGCAGCCGACAATAAAATGTGTGTGTCCCTGGCCTGTGGGGTTAGAGACAGCGCATGGAAAGAATAGGGTGGGGGGGGGGGGGGGGAGTCATGGTTGCTATTCTAAAATAGGCCTGAATCACAATTTAAAGTGGAAAAGTATACATACCTATATAATTTTAAAGTACTTTTGGGAAGCCTAAAACGTGTTATTTTGCATCTTAATTTTTTAAAAATTTCCATAAAGGTTGCTATGATCCCCCCCGATCCCAGGATTAGGTCTACTTTTTTTCTATTGGCATATTCCACTAGACCCTGCAGTCCACTTCTTGGAAGTGGTCTTCTGCCATCATCATATGGAAGGTAATCTGATATTTGCGCAGCAGTGTCTATCCCAGTTCTACCATAGTGAACCATGGTCGTCATGATATGAAACGGTGTTCTAGAATACTAATATGAATATTCTAGGCCCATTATCACATTGGGTGGTGTGAATAAAACCTAGCAAAAGCTTTTACTAGAGATTTTTTAAGCAAAAGGTTGATGTTTAGAGAATAAAAATTTAGCAAAAGTAATTGCTAGAATGACTAGCATTTGCTAGTAATTTTAGCAAGTACAGACATGTGAATGAAAGTTACCTTTTGCTTAAACACTCTAGCATTTGCTACTTAATTATCAAGCATACCTTCTCGCTTGCTAAGAAGTTGCTCAAGTGAACAGACGTGTGTAAAATGGCTCAATTTTAAAATTTTCGTAAAGAGAAACACTACCGTGACCGTGTTGTATAGGAAGACAGGTATAAGGAGTTATACCGCTTTACAGAAAATAGTGTTGAGTGGATGGCAGATTATTTTTTGGGTGAGTGTTCAGAAACTAGAGGCAAAGCTTTGACATCTAAACAAAGGATGATGATATTTTTGCGCTTTTGGCAGACCCGGGTTACCAAACAGGCATTGCTGAGGACATTGGCGTAAGTAGATCGACAGATACAAAAACTATACCCTTCGTTTTGGGAAAGGTTGTAGAAAAATCAAATTAGTGGGTGATATTCCCTACTGGAAGGAAAATTGAAGAAGCAAAAGTGGAATGGACAAGTTGCTTTACCTTTCTAACTGCATTTGCTGCTATTGACTGCACGCATATACCCATTGTCAAGCCAGCTGCATGAGGTGAAGATTATGTTATCAGGAAGGGTTTTTGCAGTGTTAATGTCCAAGCTACATGCAATTCAAGGGAGGTTTTTACAAGCATTGATGCACAGTGGCCTGGTTCTGTCCATGACAGCAGAATTTTACGAAACTCGGCAATTTATGAGAAAATGAACAGAGGGCCTGCTAATGCCGTTATCGTTGGTGATGTTGGTTATGGAATATTACCATGGTTGATGACTCCATATGAAAATACAAGAAAAATCTTACAATATATCACACGCAAAAGAAAGGGTCATAATAGAGAGATGTTTTGGCAAGCTCAAAAAAAGATTTTCAGTCTTACAAAATCCAATTCGTGTAGAATGGCATGATGACAGTGAATTAGAAGATGGTGCCAATAACAATGACATTCCGCTTGAGGAGCTTTCACAGAACGAAGCTGCCAGAAAGAGGATTAGCCAAGGCAAAAGAGACAATCTCAAGAACATAATATGTAATGTGTAAACTTTATTTACTAACGCTTAATCATTCTGTATACAAATAAACAGTGGTACTGAATGTTGAGACTTTAAACAAAAAATCCTTTCTGTATCTAAAAAAGTGAAAAATTTATTTATGTTCACTTAATTTGGCAAATGCTATAAATGAAAACAATACTAATTTGTCCAAATTAAATAATCCTTCCTTCAATAATAATTTTTACTCAAACATTTTTGGCATTAAAAGAAATATACAAGTTATTACATGTTGTAGTAGGTTTTGCCATCCTCCTCGATCAAGTTCAACTCAATATTGTTCCTCTGTTTGAGTTTCTCTAAAATTAAACTTTCCTTTTCTTTCTGCATACGAATCAACTGCAATTGCTCTCCAACAATAATAGTAGTTTAGTCTGCCAATCTTTTAACTTGATCTTTTTGTTTCCAGTAGCAGTCTTGTCACTTTTTTTCTTAACTTCTCCTTTCAGATTGTGTTTTTTGTTTTTGTTTTACAGTGGTCTCTTTTCCAAATACTTTCCCATACTCCTTAACAAGTTCTAAATAAGCCTTATCTTTTTCCTGTTTAATTTTAGGTATTTGTGATTTATTTAATACAATACGATACTTACTATTCATTTCCACAAACAGGTAATTTGTACAAAACTCTTCGTCCCCCTCAAAAGCATCACTGTCATTAGATGAATCCATTATTAACCACTGAACACTGAACAGTACGAAAACTTGACAACAACTAAAATAACTGTCAGTAAACAATTTGAACCGGTTTCAGTAGCTCTGGAATAAACACGTCTACAAGCCATATTCCGATACAAAAACACTTTTGGTTTAAGACAAACATTCTAAGTGAAAATAACAAGCAATTGCTATTTATTTTAGCATTTGCTTTCTAGCACTAGCAGAAGATTATTCACCTCAACTCCAGCATTTGAGTAATTGCAAATGCTTTTACTTTAAGGAATTGCTTTTGCTTTTGCTAAATGCTATAAGCAATTGCTAAGTTTATCTGCCACAAGTTCTAACTCTTGGCCCTGTCTAATCTAGGGCTCCTGTAATAGGACTACATCAAGTCTCCCTTGCAGCAAATCTTTTACGCAGCAAAGTGGTCACAGCCTTTTTATACTGATAAGTTTATCTGGAGGATTTTGCCGCTCTTTATCATAAAGGCTTTTGAGCTAGGACTTGATTGATCAAGCAGCACTATGTTTAACCCTTTGCGCTCGAAGACAGTATTTATAGTCTATCCTCAGCGCTCGGATGGCAAGCTGTACTGGCCGCCGCCATTTGCGTGTCAGGTCGTATTCGTTTCTCCTATAATGTCCTCACAGCTCGTACGTCCAGTAGTACTGGCCATTCGAGCGATAGACGTATTCTGTCTTGGCATATGATATTTTCTAATATTTTATTTGTGTCTGATGAGTGCTGAAACATATCGGGCAACTCTTGAACTAAATAACCACAAGTTTTTATTATAAGCTTCATTTACCTATCCTCTTGATGGCGGAAAGACCAAAGACTGTGCAGTATGCAGTGATAGAAGGGCTGGCAAAGAGAGAAACGTAGTAAATTGTACTGCAAGACTTGTTCTAACCATCCTGGACTACATATTGGTCTGTGTTTTGAAAAATACCTCTCAGTAAAAAAAATTAGACTAAGAAAAATGTGAAATAGTTTACGTCTAAGTATAACATGACTGTAAAGTCCTACTTTAAAACAACTTATTTAGTTATGTGTGTTAAAAATATACTAAATATAAAAGTTACATTCCCCGAACGTATGTTTATCTTAGTATTAGTACAGTAGAACCCTTTTTAACCGGCCTCGGATCAACCGGTCCTCGGATTAACCGGCCTATCCCAAGGAACAACAGAGTTTTTTCTCTTACAGATTATGTTACTTGTAACTGGCCGAAGTCTCAAACATTGATTGTTTGACGAACCCGGAAAATAAAGCGGATTGATGCAACTTTAGGTGTGCAATGTAGTGTTCAGGGGAGGGGGGGTGTGAGTTTGATTCCCCCCTTGCTTCCGCGGCAACTGTATTTTTTTTTAGAATCAATTCACAAAGCAGCATCTTTTGTGACTTTTTCTTCGTCTGTTGCTTTGTCGGAACCTTTACTGAATTTCGTGGGAACAAAAAATGTAATATTTGTAACATATTGACTTTAAACAAATCTTTGAAAGTTAAAGAACAGAAAAACGTACGGTAAATGATTTTTTTTAAACAATGATACAGTATATGTAAATTCAGTTTTCAAAGTTTATGTACGTACGGTAAGTTTAAAATGTTTAATTTGTTGGTGTTTGTTTGTGTATATATGTACATACAATAAAATGAGTTGCATAACGTCTTATTTGCTTGTTTATTTATGAAATTTGTAGGTTATTTTTTAATAAAAATCTATTTTTTATGGGAACCTTGGATCAACTGGCCAGGGTCTCGGTCCCGACCAGATCGGTTAAGAGGGATTCTACAGTAAGTATAAATAAAAATAAATTTTAATTTGGCCTTTACTGGTTCTTTATACATTTACTATGATTGTGCAAATAACACAGAAGTCATTTAAAAATAATTCCGAGCTGGAAAGCTAAACAACAAATATGGCTGCCGAGCTGTCAATGACAGTAGCGCAGCCAGCTGTAATGGCCATCCGAGCGCAAAGGGTTTAGGTGGAAATCTTTTAATGCACTTTCGATGATGGTTACTACAGGCAACCGCGCTAATACCTGTAATATACTTTCTTCTCAAAATCTCCTTAGTGGTTTCATCAAAAGTTATTAGAGTAACCAATATGTCTGACACCAATTCAATAATTGCACTATAAATTACCCTTGGTGAATTTCTGATGGGGAATTGACGAAAACTTGAGCAATCTATGGTGGTAGCTTCACAAACCTTTTCAGCATGAGGTAGGAGGAGATATACTTTGTTGGTACTGATTGAACCAAAAGTATTACATTTTCCTCTGCTATGCTCTTCAGTTTTTGGTTTTGAATAAAAAATACATTACTTTGTCATGCAAATTAATGTAACAATAGCCAATCCAGACTTCTAAGTCTTGTGATTGAAATTTGGTGAAAAGGAAGCTGCAATAATTTATAATCTCGCTCCGGACTTATTAGGGATTTCTATAAAAAATCAGGATGCGCGCTTTTTCTACCGCATGCAAGCAATTTGATTCTATCAATACCTATCTTTTTGACATTTGGTTGTAAGTTGTATGTAGGCCTATGCGTGAAATTTAGATTTTTGTCAAAATGAAGCCTAGTATTTTATGGGTTTCTACAATGATGTACTATCTAGGGATAAGTTTAAAGTGATTTTTATCATAATTTTTATTAGGTATATCCAGACCAGGGGAAGGGGAAAGGAACTGGGAAGTGCCTTAAGATTGGCAAAATTGGCATCATTGTTCTTTACAATCGAGGCGGTTTCCGAAAGAAGAGCCCATAGGCCTATGTGTCCTTTTTCCGGAAATCGTTTTAAAAGATCCGTCATGTTCTTATGAATAGTCACAGCAAGTTTGGTACAGATATCTTTACTCTGTGGCGAGATAGAAACTTTTTTTCAAACCTGTGCACGCATATTTTTGCTTGTCATTCGTCTGTTTGCTGGTTAATGCTTAGTGTTGCTAAGGCTGGTGAGGTTATGTTTTGTTTTTAACTGTGTTGTAGGCATACCTATTTTCTTAATAAAGTATTATTGTTCATTCTTTAAAATGGAGCCACCTTTAAAGAAGAAAAGGATTGTTTACAGTGATATAAGTACAAAATGCGAAGAAAGAAAATTAAAGAAAGTGCGGGGTGAAAAACACATTAACACTAGTGGTAATGTTGTTGATTCCAAACAGTTCAATCTTGTGACTGGATGTTGTAATGACAAATGCTTTAATCTATTTTCTCTTCAGGAGCAATGCAATCTTTTTGATTTTTTCTGCAACGGCCAAGACAAATCCCTCCAAGACTCATTTTTGACGTCTTGCATGACGAAGTCAGGAAACTTACAAGCTAAGCCAGACCAGAAAAAACCTAGGCTTAATACGTGGGCTTATACCATGAAAACTGATGGAGTTCCCC
>JAGFPH010007285.1:23640-57303 GCA_018207615.1 Philaenus spumarius | reverse complement strand
GGTCTGATGTAGTCCTCTAGATAAGGCTGCAACCTGGAAAGAAAAAGCCGCTCGAATATTTTTGAGATGGTCGGCAGCAGAGATATCGGGCGATAATTCTGCGGAAAGAGGTGGTCCTTTCCTGGCTTCGGAAGGAGGATGATCTTTGCTATCATCAGCAACAATAATGTAAATCTTTGTTCCGTAAAGTGCTGTTACCTATAGTGAAATTTTAAAACTATTTACTAGTAAGATCTGTAAAGATTTTTAATAGGATTATTATAAAAGCAATTGCAGAATTTCTGTCTACTTTTAAACATAAATTTTATCAATAAGTTAAGTTAAGGAGAGTAAATAAAACGGACTGATTTATATTTTTATTTGTAGACTTAATGATAGCCAAACTAGCACTGAAACAATTTTTATTTTCAAACTTTTTATTTAGAGGTTGTGTGAGATAATTTTTTACAATTTTAAAGTTTTGTTGAGAAGAAACAATTTTTAAAGAAATATAAAATATTTATACTTAATATTTTGTATATATTAGTGTAATAGATCTATATTAAAGTCCAAAATATACTGGTACATGTGATGCTGAACACAAAGATTTAACAGTAGGCATATTACATTCTTGGTCCTGTTTTAGGACTTTTAGGGTACCTACTTGTTATAAGGAGTTCTGGAAAAACAAAATAAAAATTCTACATTTGGATATGCAGTCAGTAGCTTTGTATATAAATTAGAATCCGTTCAGAAAAGCGTAAACTAATGGTATTGAAAAGAAATAAAAAACAAATTAAAAAAATTAAATATTTGTGGATCATAAATGGAAGGTTCCTTCAAGGAAAGATGACGGTCAATTTGTAAGAGATTTTGTCTCCACAAGATACTTGGTAAACACTTCAATGCTCATACATTCTTTATTTGTTTAGTTTTTGCTAAAACTTATTGTTTATGGATAAAATAAATACGTTGTTAAATTTAATGGAAGAGAAAATTTGGTGGTTCAGTAAAACATTTTTGGGTTTTCTGGTCTCATTCCAAGCACAACCAGATTGTATAATTCTTAGCAAAGAAAAATTTATCAAATCGCTCTCTATAAAATACTTACCAAGTTACCTTACAATATCTTTATTGATTGTGCAGCAAAGAATTCTTAGCAGTGTTCAATAGCATTCTTGGAATTTGACCTCTGCCAATTTTATTCAGGGTCTGCTCCAGTAAACGAGAAAGCAACAGGAAACGCACTTCTGGTATCACTGTATCCCTATCTAAACAGTGCAATTTCTTGCAGCTTAACGCTTTGACATTGCCTCATTTCAAACCATTTTATAAGTCTATCTTTTGTAATTGAGTGTTGAAAAAAAAAACTGAATATTCTTTATAAAATTTCGGATCCGGCTTGCAAATCATTTTTCATTATGAATTTTTTATTGTGTTAGGAAAAAAAATTCAAACTTTGTACTTACTAAATGTCAGTTACTTGACAATTGAAAGAAATTAAAAAAAAAATTAATTGCAAGATAGATGCGTATTGTGACTGTGCTTAAAATGAGACCTTGCAAACAATTTTATGATAAAAAGTAAACGAAATAAATGGTTTGAAATTTAACATTGCTCTTATAGGATAAAAATCCATTTTATTTTTACTGGAGCAGACCCTTAAGTATGGAGATTGGACTTTGTGATCTTTATAGGCTACAGCAAATACATGGACATGTTTTTTTAGTTGAACTTGAACAAACATTATTCAAGAGTGTAAATAAAAGTTGCATTTTTGCTGGATATATTAGTATTAACGTGTTAGTAGATATTTAAATGGAACATATTTTATTATGAATGGCTGAATCTGGTATGGAGCCTGTAATAAATAAGTCAACTAGAATTTCTGAACATTCTCGTAGGCTACATGTAGGTAGCCTATTGATAATATTTTTGTAAGATTTAAAAGAAACTTAAATTTTGATATTATTATTGTAGCTCAACTTGGTTTGATTGATGATAGCTTGATTGGTTTGGTATTTGAATATAAAAAGATTAGTAAAGAAAAACACACATTTTCTTGTAAAAAGCAAGTTAACTTTTGTATGAAGGAAATAATGTCTCAGGAGTTTTTAAGAGTTTAGCCTCATAATACAAAACTAAAACATTAGTTTTTGTCATATAAAAACGCGCATCTTTTGATATTATTAAAACTAAGGAAGAATAATACAAAGAAATGTTTAGTAAAAACATACGATTTGTAGCAGACAACTATTACGGGTAATGAATTACTTTGCAATAGGAACAACGGAACAACAAGAGTACTTTGGCTGGCCCAAACAATGATGTTATTATAGAATAGCTAGCTGACCCGTACGGCGTTGCCCTTGGTGGTTGGTATTTTCAGTCTTTTAAACGTAATTGTATTCTTTTTAAGTGTTTAGTCAGAGGGTATTTGGCTTATATATATATATAGATCTTAAATAATAAAAGCACTACCGGTATTGTCATAATAATAAAAGCTCTGAAATTATGATTTTAGTTACTTTGATCCCGCCAAACCCCTCCTAAAATTTAAAAAATTTTCATACCCTTTCTTAGTGAGCACCTATGGCCCTAGAGGAAGCTACATACCAAATTTCATTCCAATCCGTTCGGTAGTTTTGAAGAAATCGTGATTTATTAACTTTGATCCTCCCCAAACCCCCCTAAAATTTCGAATTTTTTCAAACCCTTTCTTAGTAAGCACCTACGGCCCTAGAGGAAGCTACATACCAAATTTCATTCCAATCCGTTTGGTGGTTTTGAAGAAGTAATTTTTTAATAACTTTGATCCCCCCCAAACGCCCCTAAAATTTCGAATTTTTTCAAACCCTTTCTTAGTGAGCACCTATGGCCCTAGAGGAAGCTACATACCAAATTTCATTCCAATCCGTTCGGTAGTTTTTGAGAAATCGTGAGTCATTGGGTTTTGGCTTTTATATATTATATAGATTTCTCATTTCACCAATAACCAGTATTTTAAGACATCGAAGAAGCAGATTATCTATCATTAGTTATAAATATGAATTTCTACCTAACCGGTACCATTGACTATATAAGTACATGGTTATATATAGTCAATGCCGGTACTCAAAATTTTAACTCAATATTTCTCCAACTAATCACCTCTGCTGAAATAATTACAATAATTTCTAAATTAAAAACTAAGAGGTTTCCTGGTTAGGTTGTTATAAAATATACACTAATTGGTATTAAGAATTGAACATTTAAAATGTATAATTTGCAGCCTAGAAATAACTTCATTCATATCATTGTTGTTCCATTGGAGGATACTGAAGAGGACAGAAACATGACCATTCAGTCGGACAGAAAAAATACTAACAAAACTCATTTTCTTTTCACCCAACTACATAAACTTTAGGAACTGCAGATTTGTCATCCATCAAAGTTTACTAAAAAAGTAGTTCTTATGAAGTATATTTTTCTAATCACCCATTTTAAAGTTGTTTTGTTTAAAAGCTTTGATTGGTCTCATATTTTGAAACAGTATGGTAAGTAAAAAGTAGTAGAAAACAACCGATTTTAGTTGTAAAATCTATAGTTTTCGGGTCTCTGAGATGAATAATAGTTACATTTAAAAAAATGTTTTTAGAATAATATTTTTCGCTAGAAACTAAAGTTGTTTCATAGCAAATTAAGGGTACCTATTCAATCTTATCATAAACATTGTACAGGCCTAACAATTTGTTCTTCGAGTAAAATTTCCTTTTGGAACTTAATGTTAGGTACTGTACAGTTTATTTTTTTTTGAAAATGAATGTTGGCATTTGAAAATTTAAATTTTTTAAATTTATTTTTGATATATGACTATATTTTTAAAACGAAGTGCATGATTAACATTTTAACTTTTCAAATTTGTAACTTATTATAGATTCAAAAAAATAGTTGTGGGAGTTTTAATGTGCAAGTAAATTGGTTAATACTACAATAATTAATAATGTGTTTAATGACTATATGAGCCTAATTATTTTCAATGATTAAAAATTATTTCACAAAATATCATGTTTACTAGGTTATAGTAAACTGATGGTTTATTTAAAATAAATGGATAACTTGTACATTTAATTAGATGTATTATTAGTTAAGTTTGACAACAACAAATTTGAACTGTTTTGGAATGAACGACTTCTCAATTTTTAATTGAAGGAAAGCTGGAGATATCCACTATCCACCATCCAGTCCCAGTGATAATACCAAGAGTCCAGTACGCATGCGCTTCCAAACAGCTGATTGGAAACCAATAACCTTGATTTTGAAACTGGTTTGACAGTATGACTTCTAAAACTGCTTCTGCTCGTGCTCAGTATCGCACGAAGTACAGTAGTTCCTAGTTTCATCTGGATCAAAGCAAGTGGCAAGTATGAAAGTTTTTTAATTTCTTCTTAACGTTGTTAATTTTAACAATTAATTGATTATTTGAACTGTCATGTAAATGTATAAACATATGTTGCATTACCAATTAATTGAGAATAGGCCTACGCCTATGTATAAATCTTAGTTGAGTTCAACAGGTGTTTGCTGTAAAATTCATGTTTAGACTAAACAAGGATGTAAACCTGTTTCCAGTTTGAATGCAGCTGCCTAGCTTAACCAATTTACACTGTATCGCTGATTTGAAAAAAAAAGATTAAATTTGATTTAAATTTGTACATTTCTGATAAGATTTGTAAGCTTTAATGTTCACAATTTAATCAACTTTGTGTTATCAATGTTTAAACATTTGCACTTCTGGTTTGCAGCTTTTTCAGTTTTTATTCTTACCTAGAAAATGAAACTTTAACAAAAGAATCCCTTTGCAAATTAGTTATAAATTGTTAATATAAAAAAATTAACTAATGTATTAGAACTTTGCTGTAGCCTACTGGTAGCATATAAGCAAAATCAAACAATTTAATTTTAGAAAGATAAGTGGGCTAGGTCCATACCCATTTTTAATAAAGTTTTATGGACATTGCTTTGGGGTAGGCCTATCATGATAACTTGCAGAAAGACAAGAATATTCATAATTTTGCAGTAGAAACCCTGTTTAAAACTAAGTAGGAAAATTAAACTTTAACATTTTTGTTTAGAGTGCGAGGCACAGTGTGATAAGGGCCTTGCTTGGGTGATTCGGGGGTTTTCAATTCTCTTGCCAGAGATCTCTTAAGCTCCCGGGTAGCTTTCGGAGTTGTCAAGAGCTTAAAAATGGCAGTGCAAACCCTCTCAGTTAGATACCTAGGCAATGTAGTGCCAATCAATAAGTCAATATTATTTAATTTATTTATTAAACTCAAAATGTATAAGACACTCTATGCTAGCCTGAATTTATCTCTAAAACTACTGGCAGAAGATAAAGGCAAGAGAATCTCACTTCTAGTGGTCTGTTTGCCTGTTTCAGACCAAGGTTCTAACAGACTAACTTATGTACCGGTAGGCCTACTGTACGAGTTAAACTAGTGTCCCTATCTTAATTATTATCTAAATCTTGTCTTCAGCGTATTTTTTGTGTGAAAGCCATATAATAGTAGGTAGTATGTTCATTGTAAATGTAGGCTATATCCATTATTACTAGGTATTACTACCTAGTCTATTTAGGACTATATATTATTATTTTATATTTAGCAATATAAGGTAAAGATTTGACTCAATTTAGCAATCAACTTTCATCCGGTCTTACCAACGTAAAAGTATTGAATCAAGTATGGTAAAGGATATCTGCCACAAAACTTATCTAGACAATTTTTATTGTCATAACTAGGCCTATATTTAAAATGATTTTGTTCATTAGGTCCCTTTTTTTAATATGATATCATTTAAGTGGTCACTATTGTTCATCAAACACTTCTAAATGTTGTTTTACAGGATCTACAGACTTCCTAAGTTTGTCAAATGGAATTTGTGTAATCTTAGCCATGTAATTCTATTCTGACAAATGGCTGAAATTCTGTTTACTCTCTCCCAAATATGCCTCTCTTCTGAAGTTACAGTAAGTGTTTCCAACAGCTGGATGCTAAATTCTCTTTGCCGATGATAGTGTACCATTTGAATTTTCAACATGGATAATAATACAAGTCTATGCAATATCCGCTTCACACTACAATTCGACTAAAATGTGGACTATGCTGTATTGCTACTCTCATGCTACATATTTTCAAGAGTTCAAACTCTTCCTCGTATGCAGTAGAAGTATATTTTACCCAATTTAAAAAAAACCTTTTTTTAAGTGGAACATTATCATTTTTCTTACGTGGAAATGGCTGTACATTCATGTGCTGCAATTGCAACTGAACCCTTATTTTAATTAGTAAGCTTAAAAGCGGTCAACAGCTGATGGAGAATGTTTACTCCGTCCATTAACATTCCATGGTGACTAAATTCTATGAACAGCTATATGGTTGGTTAATAATGAGAGCACCGCACATTTTACAATTGTGTGACTTTGGCAACAATTTAAAATTATCTAAATAATTCTATCTCATTGAATATAGTTCTGAATAAAATACATTTTTAGGTAAACAAAAACTAACAGGTAGCCTAACAAAATACTTTTGAGGTATTAAATAAAGCTAACTTTTTATAACTTCTCTTATTCCATTTAGGGTATACTTGTGACAACAGAAAAAGTTTAAAAGTATCATGAACATAAAACTTTATGGTTCTATTAGAACGAATGACAGTATGTAGGCCTACTTCTAAACATTGTTTTTTTTTTCCACAGTTCTTAACTCAGCACCATATAGGCCTATCCCTTAAACTGTCGCTGTGATTAGTTAAATTAGTGTAAATTAATATTATTTATTTAACCTAGATATAAATAAAAAATTCAAAACACAATAGCCCAGATATCCGTAATAATTTGGATAAATATTTAGCTATTATCGTCAAGTTACAATTGTTTGTTGATTTTGTCTTTTTTTACAGTTCCTACTAACTATCAACATGACTCGCCCTAAGCTAAGAATTATTACCTATATGTGCCCAAGCCACCCTGTAGAACTTTATGAGCTATTGATGACATATTTAGAAGAAGAACTTAAGGTTGACGCTAGTCTAATCTATGAATCTCGTAGTCCAGGACCTTTACCTGATAGGATAGACCCTTTCACCAGTGACTCTGTTGACTTAGGTAAGCATCAGTCAGGGATGTTACATTATTTTTAGAACTATTAATAATATTGTATTTCTATCCCATTTATGTTTTTAAACAGAGCAACAACATACCGGCATGTATTGTAGATATCCTCGATTCTAGTAGGTCTAATTCTGCTTATAGCATCAGAAAACAAAATGTGCGGTTGTAAATGAGCAAGGGTGCAGAATATGTCCGAATGAGGTTTGGGGAAAATTGACACTGGGCTGAGGAAAAATCCACAAAAAATTATTATTTTGGGAAAAATAGATAAGAAATGAATGGGAACAAAAGGTCAGTATAATCGGTTTGTTTACTATGTGTATATAAACATATACACATATTCAATTAAAAAACAAACACTTATTTTTATAATTTCTACAATTTTTATTTTTGAATCTTGCTGACCAAGGTTTCGCCGACCAAGGTTATTTTTGGTCGGCAAGATTCAAAAATAAAAATTGTAGAAATTACAAAAAATTGTGTTTGCTTTTTAAATTGAATATAGAATTCTACCAAGTACCTTCGGTCATCACTATCAATCGTACGTACACATTTCTTTACATACACAAAGTGTGTTGTATTCTTTCTGCAGTAAGTCGGGCAAGTTTCTTATTTGCTTTACCTCACAAAACATTGTACGGCCAAGATGCTGAATATACGATATTTTTATAGTAAAATGCGTATGATGTGGTGACTCATTGTTTTTCCATTTTCATTGGCGTAGAGGAGGGTGCAGGGGTGGGGTTATACGGTAGACAGATCGCCCATAGCGACCTGTCATCTTTTACCTCTTGTTTCGGCCCTATCAGTTTATGGGTACTTAGCAAGTGGACCAGATGGTTGTTTATTACGATGATGTTTAAATTTATATATGTATAGGCTACAGTAAACAGTATTAACTGGTGTAAGCTTGAAGATCGGCTAGAATCATTATTAGTCACACACATTACCAACACAACATAGGCTTAGCTGTAAGAATTTGCACAGATATCAAGTTTTTGTTCTTTTAAATCAAAATTAAATTAAGAGGCTTTTTAGGTACAGAAAGTTACAATATTAGCTATATGAATGCGGATAATATTGCAAGTGCAATAGGGAAATTTTTAGTGAAAAAAATGTGTTCTGGGGTAATTTGGTGTGCTAATACATTTTCTGCTCCCCTATTAATTGTAGAGCAATATTAGAAATGTTCTTAATCCAAGCCTATACCTTAACTAATAAATGAACAACGTTTGTATACGGTACCTAAATTCATCATCAATTTTGACTCGGCTATAGGCCCTACAGCCCCACAGAAAAAAAATTAGCAGTTATGCAGCAATTAATTGGGTACTGCCTTAATATTGCTACTCAGATAATAAAGAAAGAAGGGTCGCCACATCCTTTGCATGTTGCTTTTCACTATTTAATCTTTTTTGTACTGAAGTAGACAAACATATATTAAATTTATGATCAAGAATGGTGAATGAAAAGCATGGGCGAATCCAGCCGGTTTTCAAGGGGGATCTTATATTGCGGGGTATAGGATAATTTTTTGGAATACAGTGCTTGAAAAGCTATTTTAAGACTATTTCACGAGCACATTTTGAATAGGAATTAAGGAATATATGCTTTAGCCAAAAATGAAATTTTATTATAACAAATTGTAAAGAATACATCATAGAATTGAACTGTATATTTGAAAATTTTATATAGCCTTATTATATAAACTTGTTTCACAAAATTGGAACAATTATTAAACAAAACTCTCACAAACATATAGTATACAGTTCTAGCCAGACACTGCCACGCTGTAGAGTGTAGACAATGGGAAAAAGTAACGGCTAATGCGCCTAGGGCGTTGGAGAAATTTATGTATTTCATGGAAATACCAGAATAGCCTCGGAACACTAAACGAGGTTTTCTTTATATCATACGAAAATATAGAACTTGCACTTCAAATTGATATAAAAATCATTATACAAATATATCGATTTGTAATAAATACATCGATTGCAAAATGTGCTTTCTCATTGGTTGAAAACTGTCCAATTGCAAGAGTTTACATAAAACTTCATATCTAAGAAATTATAAGACTGACGAATGATTGGAAGATTGTGTTAGAAAATTCAAATCTTGACGAATTCAATGGAGTCCCCTTATTTTCTTCTCAAATCAATTCTGTCTAACGGTTATGAGACTTTAAAAAGTGGTGAGTTTTAATAATTTCTTTGTGCTTTCTTGCGCGGCATCAATTGATTTAGACAACTACAATTTTACAACAGTGATTACATATGTAAATATACGTTTAAAAAAAATTTGTAAATACAAACATTAAAGTTCGAAACATTTCCTTTTCAATGGTTTTTGTTTTATTGAGATTAGATAATAATTTTTGCGGTTGAAATATTCTAAAGTTGTGTTGTCTGAGACTACTCAATTGAGCAGTCTGCCACTTAGATCACTTAGATGATTAAACAAATATTATAATAACCCAAAGGAGGGGCTGCAGCCCCCACATCCCCTCCTCTGGATCTGCCAATGATGAAAGGATTTTAGTTCTTAAATTACTACAAATACATAAAGGATATATAACTAAAAGAGATTGTTTATATTTTTGCTAAAAAAACATTAAAAACACTATAATTTTATGAGTCTGGATCGATGACAATCGATCAACTTTCAGAAACTTATATTTTTATCCTACTGGTTTCCTTGTTGCCCGAAACTCATACTTTGAATTAGGAAATCGATGAAATGTGAAAAACATCCAGTCTTTAGAACTGAATCTTTGGTGTCATAAATAAAAAGACGTGATAATTAAGTTTTTCTAGTGATAGGTCCTATGATCATATATGGATCTATGATTGTTCATTAGTCCTATAGCCCAGTCGGTATAGGTTACAACTACCAGTAATTAGCAATACGGCTGAATTTTTTTTTATAAGTACATTAAAGTATGTAGATTAACATAAAAAAAAGTTTACCAGTCTATCGATTTCCCAAAGTCGAAAAAAAAAAATCGATTATCATTTTTTTTTCGATTATCCTTAATATTTCGAGCTGGGATGAAGATAGAGGAAAATAAAAAATACCACCGTGTAGGGGAGGTATTTGTCGACAAAAAAGGTCATATGTATTTATTTCGTCCGAGCAATGGTTTGTCTGGAAAAAATTCGATAATGCAGGTATGTATTTTGCAGCAGGTGAAATCACTAAAAGGGGACATCTTATTCATATATGAAACGTTGGCTCATTCTAAATTTTCCGAATTTTAATATATCGAATTGAAACTTGGTATAGGAGTTAAAATATATATTTTAAACATTTATGCTGAGTCTCAGCTTGTTATCTTGAAAATGACCCGATCTAGGAGTCGATTTCGATTATCGATTTTAGGAGTACCGGATCCACCAATTCATTTTAAACAGCTCCAGTTTAGAAACTTTTTGGAATATCAACATAAAATTTGTTTTACAAGTTGAGTACCCTACACCAGTATATATATTCTTAGTAAGTATGAACGATTTTTTTCTTGTTATTTTTAAAAACGAGGCGCTTGAAAATAGTCTTCTGTTTTACCTATCTCGTTTTAACTATAACACTTTTGGATTCAACGACTCCATTTTCGACATTTTTGAACATATCGATTTAAAAATTGGTACAGAAGTTAAAAATACAATTGTTTTTTTCTATACTTATTTTAAAAACTATATTTAAAAAAATGACTAATCTGCAGCTGATCAACTCAAGCGTTTTGATGAAAAATCTAAAAAGGTCTAAAATTATACTTTTTTTATTTACTTGTGCTTTTAAAAGTAAATAATGAAAAAGGTTTATACTCCTTGAACTTGTTTGAATATATATATTTAACTTGTAAAAAAATTTCAGGTTGATATTTTGAAAATTTTCTAAACTGGAGCTGTTTAAAATGAATTGGTGGGTCCGGTACTCCTAAAATCGAGAAACCCATTAATAAGTCAAGTGGCTCTAGATCGGGTAATTTTCAAGATAACAAGCTGAGACTCAGCATAATTGTTTAAAATATATATTTTAACTCCTGTGTCAAGTTTCAATTCGATATATTAAAATTCGGCCAATTTAGAATGAGCCAACGTTTCATATATGAATAAGATGTCCCCTTTTAGTGATTTCCCCTGCTGCAAAATACATACCTGCATTATCAAATTTTTTCCGGACAAACCATTGCTCGGACGAAATAAATACATATGACCTTTTTTGTTGAAAAATACCTCCCCTACACGGTGGTATTTTTTATTTTCCTCTATCTTCACCCCAGCTCGAAATATTAAGGATAATCGAAAAAAAAAATGATAATCGATTTTTTTTTCGACTTTGGGAAATCGATAGACTGGTAAACTTTTTTTTATATTAATCTACATACTTTAATGTACTTATAAAAAAAAAATCAGCCGTATTGCAAATTACTGGTACTTTTGGTCAAAATTGACCTTTACCGACTGGCCTACTACGTACACAAGGTACGGTATGTTAAAAAAGAAAAAAACTGTGACCTAAATTTTTTCTTAACTATACGCCTACACACACAAATTTTGAACAAATACAGAGCACTGTATAGCACATTTTCTATTTTGTTTTTACCTCATTTATTTCAAAAGCAGCCTCATAGCTGAGGGTTGGTATAGCTAACTTTAAGGTTGAAGACTAGTTGAAAAAAGTTGATTTCACGCAATGATAGCCAGTCAGCCAGTCGATGGTTTTTACCCTTTAATCCACAAATAAAATTTTTTGAATCGTTTTATTCAAGCAGTAAGCTACATAATATGATGATCTACCTTTATCCAATTCATTTTATTGTGAGAAACTTAGAATGGAAATAAAGGTTAACAGAAAGAAGCTTTATCTGACATGATTTTTGTTGTTATCTAAATATTCCGATAACTTTGAGTAGCATGTACACAATCTAAGTCCCACTAAATTCAATTAACTCAAAACTAACATTATATTTTTCTAAATATAAAACTGTGTTTCTTTTTAAAACTGTATTCAAATTAAAAAGTAATACTATTTTGAAATCATTTCACATGAAATGATTTTGTAATTTGTATAATAATCTTTGAAAATGTTCATTTAATTGATTTGTGATATGTATGTTTGTACGATTGATTTCTTAATACACAATGCTGTAAAAGTAGAATACATTTGATGAACTATCTATTTCTTATCATTTAAGGTCAATTCTGGTAATTGTTATCTCTAATCAAGAGGTCTTTTTACTGTAAGGTTAACTTCCGATATTTATACAATAACTAATATCTTACAATTTAAAATTAATGTAGTATCTTATATATTCTAGAGCATATTAGCTATACTAGTTCTAGCCATCCCAACAATGTGGTTCAATTTTATTGACACATCAATACATCATTTACCAGTAGCTTGAATGAACTATACAAACATTGGTGGTTAGGGCCAGTGAAAGAACATGAGTAGGCCCTACCTCTAACACCACTTTTTTTCAAAGCTGAAGCTGCAGTATTTTCATAAATAGAGGGGAAGAATGTCTTTGAGGCGAAACATATTTTTCATCAATTTACCTTTTAACAAAAATCCAGATTGTGGTTTTCCTGTAAAAGTATGAACCTCTAACACCAGTTTTTCTCCAACATTTTAGTTCCAGTATTTCTGTAAATACAGGAAAAATCGGGGTTTTGAAAAAATCTTATTTTGTATCACTTTTTCACTGGATCCACAAAGCTTTCCTGTAAAGTATATAAGTAACTCTAACAATACTGTTTCTCTAATTTTAAGCTCCAATACTTTCAAAAATAAAGGAGGGATGGGCATTTTTGGGAATATACTTTAAACTACATAGCACACACTTCTTTAGTGCTGACGTAATGCCAGCACTAGTAATTATTTTCCTAGTGATTGTAATCTATAGGTTAGAAAAAACACTACTATTTATGACATCCCTGAAACCGTAATGCAAATTTGGTGGGTATTAAAAGTTAAGAAAGTATTTGTGAATTGAATGTCCAATCACAAAAATTAAAAAAAAATCATTTTAAGTATAAAACAATAATTTTCACAAAAAAAAAATCATCTACAGATATGAGTTTTTGTGCCTCTTGGGTGTTTTCTTAGGTAGGTAATGGAATTTGGTATTTAGGTCTAATTTGGTATTATTTGGATAGGATTTTTGCCAATTTAATTTTAAAATAATTTAAATTTATCAAGTAGCATATTATATTACTTGTAATTTCCTTAATAGTACTGATATTCAGCTAACCTTAAATAAAAACAAATTTATTATTTCAATAAGAATTTTTCTTGGGAAGGTTAGATTGTATGTTAAAAGACAAAGGTGTTAAATAATATATATAATCTTACTTAATTATGTGGACATAAGTTTAAAGATTGAATATTATTGTACATAATATATTTTAGTTGGTGAAGAGCGACTAGAAGATGTCAGATCAGTTAAGTTCTTAGGTCTAAACGTAGACAGAGGTCTAACATAGCATTTGAGGAAAAATAGCTTCTGGTATTTTTGTTCTTCTAAGCTTAGCTAAACTTGGCTGTAGCAAGCATATTCTGAAAACCGTGTATTATGGCCTAATATAATCTCATCTAAGTTAAATGGTATTATACTATGGAGAAATTCTGCTAAATTGCAAATCCAAATTTGTCATGCAGAAAAAAGCCATTCGTGTAATTTCAAATTTAAACAATGGTCAGTCATGCAGGGATGTGTTTTAAGCAGAAAACTGCTTAACACTTCCCTGTATTTATATAATGGAGATAATACTGTTTTGTCGTTTTAATCGGTGTGTAGCACAAAATTGCAACTGCCATCGTATTTCAAAGCTGGAATAGCTTTATTCAACAGACTCCTATAGTCTATTAAGAAAATAGAAAATTATAAAACATTTAAGAAGTATTTGTTAATAAGACGTGGCTATTACTCGTGGGTGAGTTTACACAATAGGGGTATATGTCTAGGAAAACTGTGTTCGAATCATTGTTGGTCGTTTTGTGGCTAATTTTGAATTGTTGGGTAAAGCCAGTTGCATTTTATTGTATAAGTTAGTTAAACCTATTCATTGATTGTTTTTCCTTTAATTTAATGTTGAGTTGCTTTTTTTTTAAATATTTTGTCACTTCCTGTTTGGGGTATTACTGACTGGCTTTCTTATTCTAGTTGATCTATGTAAAGTTATTGCCATATAAGTTTTCGGATTTATTATTTATACACTATTATGATTCGCTGTTTGTTTGTGTATAATTGATTGTTGTGTTTTTATTTAATCAGAGAACTGACGTGTAAGATACAATTTTAATATAATTCAAATTTTTATGTAAGTTTTTCATAATGACTTTGGCTATAAAATGTACTAGTATTTTGTCCAAGAGGAAGGGCGGGGAGGGGGGCAAAAGGGCCACATTGCCCCAGGCCCCCAACGTCAGGGGCCCCTGGATTTAAAAATAATTCAAAAATTGAAAACAATGAATATGTTGAATTTATTTTTTTCAATAATGCACGTAGGTAATTATTTTCGTTAATTTCTTATCACATATTATATTATTTCTCAAGGCCATTTTTTTGTCAGTACGCCATAACTTCCTTGATACATCATCAAATTACATGAATGAGGCATCATTTTAAAGCTTTCCTTAACCACTACACCGGAAAAATATACAAAATACAATTATACGAAAAAAAAAAGAAATAAAGAATCCGAAAGTAACAGTGATGTAAGATCAAGTAAGTTGTAGGGATATTTCCTGGCGTTGGCAACACTGATGATAACAATACCCAGCTGGAGAGCTGCTGTAACGCCACTACATTGCTATTTTTAATTAATTGTAAGCGTGGTTATCAATAGCATTGTGGATACACCTATTACTTTAATTAAGTGGGATTTAAGTAAGTTAGAATGCGAATGCTTCACACGGGTCAGCTAGTATTATTATGTATTACTTCTGACTACGTGTACTATATTATGTAAAATTTGTTTAGTATTAACAATTACTCTTCCTTCTCCCCTCCCCCAACATTTAGTTTCGAGAATGTGGCCTCAAGAATTAAATTTGCCCCAGGCCCCATAAACCCTCTCGGCAGCCCTGCACCAAGTAGTATATATCCCCTGGCCACCGACCTAGCTATGCCCTGTATAATACGTAGTGTACAATTTTTAGTTTGTTCTTAAAATTACAATTAATGAAAAAATTTACCTTTATTCAGTAGCTGTATATAAAAAAGCCCAAGTTTTAAAGTGTACTAAAATTGCAATATTACTAAGCTCAATTTTTTGTCAGTTGCATAAATTACACATTACTCAGTTAACTTTAAATTTTGTGTTCAAGTGTCAATAGAAATTGTAGAAAATATAAACATGCTCTATTTGATTGCATATATATCACTTGGATAACTAATCTCACTATTATTTTTTTTTTTTCAGCTTTCATCACTTCATCGGCTTATGTAAAATTAATTGATACTAACAACGAATTTATAGAACTCCTTCCTGTCGCTGCCATATATAATCACCCAAAAAATGTAGAAAAAGTTCCTGGATACTATTCTGATGTAATTATTCACATCGATGGCAAGTGAGTCGTAGTGAATATTTTTTTATACAAACTTAATAGTTACGTATTAATACTTAACGTCTACTGTGATTTTTATAGTAACTCTCTGATAAATATTCACATGTTACATTAAAGCATTTGAACTTTTTCTTTACTATGTTTACTAGATTTAGTACAATTAATTTACTTACATCTGCACCTTCTGTGTTTTCTTTTTCTATGCACTACGGCCGTTTCGGCTTTTATTCAGCCATGGTCAAGTGCGTCATTTCAGTGGGCTATTTTCTACTTCGTTACACTTTTTACAATCACAATTTTGACACAATTCAACTTTTAATAACTTTAAAAACACAGACACACACACTTAATACACACCGTTACAATTTAAAAAAGAAAGAATAATTTCGTGTTGAAATGAACGTTTTAAGGGACTGGCCCCGATCATGTAATTATTGGCTAAATTTAATATTAATTATCATCTGATTGTAGTCTTGATGGTAAATCAAATAGCAGGTTAGATTGGTAATTTTGTTTGTCGTTTAGCATGTCTGTCGGAGTTCCCATGCGTGTAGATCTCGTATTGTTCTAGAACATCCATGTATTTACCCTTATGGCAGAATTTTCATATTTGTTTGTATATACTTATTACTGCTATCATGTGTTGAGCAGAGCTTAACTTGACTGTTGTATTTGGTTTTTTGGAGTTGAGAATATGTTCTTTAAATATTTTTTGGAAAAGTGCTAGTGTTTTTAAAAGTGTAAACGGTGTAGAAAATAGCCTACTGAAATGACACACTTGACCATGGCTGAATAAAAGCCGAAACGGCCGTAGTGCATATAAAAAGAAAAAGTAGGAGGAGCAGATGTGAGTAAATTATTTATGTTATAATTAAAAGCACTCCAGTAAGGTGAAGAATAGATACAAATCACTAGTTTTGTTCTAAGTTTTTCAATAAAGATTTCATTTTAAATTTTCAATATTGATATTGTAAATTTTTTAAATGTAATTTACTAAACAAATTGGTATATAATATTCCATTGAAAATATCAAGGCCGTAGCAGGCGGTGGGGTGGGGATGTTAGGGGGTCAAAATTCCCCCGAAATTTAGTAGTAAAAATTAATACTAGGTTTAAAAAGTGCAAATTAAATTATAAAATAGACAACACAACAGAGGATCTAGCAACATATTTTACCTCATTGTGCATTGCATGCATACTGATATATAGATTTACTTGATTTAACTACAACGTACAATACACATGGATGCAGTAGGTTACAGCCTTAGTCTCTTGTGAGCTTGATCTTATCTAAAATAAGAAAACTATGAAAGTTCAACAAAAATACTTTACTCTAACAAAACACGCAATGCATTGCGTATTGAAAATACTCCCAACATGGGGGTTGGTGTGTGAAGCATGCAATGCTCTGTGTATTGAAAATCCTCCCAACACGGGGGTTGGCGTGCAATGCATTGTGCGTCGGCCGCTTCTCATAGTGTTTAGCGCCAACCTCACATGTGCGTCCTTAGCAGGGAACGTGTTAAAGGGTTTAAATTCAAATCCCCGGGCCTGTCCCGCCCCCCCCCCCCCCTCAAAGTTATCCTGGCTACGGCTTTGGAAATGATTTGAATATTTATCAATGAAAATATCATAATAAACATTATTTCATTAGAAAATTTAAATTTTGTATGCAGGTAAAACATTGAGGGACTTGGCCGAACAGGCACCAAGTTAAAAAATATAATGTATAGGCCCAGACGCGTGTTCTTTTGTAAATGTTTCTATACAGTACGGATTCTAACCGCAGAAAAACCTATCTGTTAAACTTCTTGTCTTGATCTTCTTCCCAGGCTTCACCAAGGTATCACTAGAAGCATCACTTCTTGGTTAGCTATAATCATAACTAGTGTGCGCTTCCTTTTCTTTGCAGACATAGATAATATATAGTACTATATTTGTGACAGTTTTTTTTCCTTCAGCATGATTTTGATCAAGTTCTCTTTGCATACCTCTTCTCCCAAATGGATTTTTAATATTTCCTTTTTGAGACTTGTAAGCTTTATATTTAAATTGAGTGTGTTTTAAATCATTCCTTTCTGCACCATAGGCGACACATAAGTCTTTTCCTATTTTAAAGTAATGATAAAAGCTACAGTTCCGGTAAGGGCCTGAGTAAATTCTACTCAACCATTTGCTTAGACTGTTGGTCCAAGTTCTACCACATAATTATTACAGCGATCCGGCCACCAGCATTAGTCTCTCCCTTGCTCTTTGCTTAACTGGATCACCTTCTTCCATTCCTCGGAGTCTCTTTCGATAGACTTCTTGACTTTCATCCCTAGTTGGTCAACTTGATGGCATACTTGCCAGGACCAATGTTGCGCTCATCGACACTGTGTGACAATGCACTGTTGAACAGGTAAAAAAAAGGCTTCTTTAGTGCACAACCTTTCCTATTGCTATATCCCAAGCTGATGACATTTGTCAATAATCTCCTTTTCTTCTAGTTAAGCTTTTTAATTTTAAATTTGTTCATTATTTAATAAATATCTTAATTTATATTCATTTAATTTGTTTAAACACAGATACAATTAATTCCAAATCATTATTGTAAATAAAGTGAGTCATAATACAGCTAACTTTCTCTTGCAATATTTCTTTATAAATACAAAATTAATTCTCATCTAATGTTATATTATAATTATAACCCTCTGTTTATTCAGAGTAACACACGTAACAATTTCTTCAATTTAATCACGGAAGACTACTTTCAGCCAGAATTATTACATATTATCAGTTAACTTTGACTCAATGATAAAAAATGATTCACCGTTTGATTTGACTTCAAATTGTCTACATTTTTTGTATCTTAAAATTTTTTCTTAAAATCTTAGTTTTTAGCCGAATTTTTGAAGAAAATAAGAGCTATTACACTCAACCCAACTTGAAAACGGTTGGGTAAATTTTTTTGTTTTTAAAGGCGAAAAACCTAGGTGGTTATCATCGCCTGGATAACGAGGAGCATTTGCATAATGCTCACACAATCAAACACAGCTATAAAATTAAACTTTTAATTTACACACACTACGGATAGTACACGATAAAATAACAATGATAACAACAATAATTACACAATAACAACTTGTTACAGGGGTGTAAAGGGCCCTGTTACATAACAATGAATAAAACTCTAATTAAAATAACAAGTAATAAATCTAAACATGGTAATTAAATTACATAAATGTATGTTGTTTCAAAATTTTCCAATTACATTCAACCGATGGAGGAATGCTAACACCATATTAATGGTTTGGGAGTCATCACCCAGCATCTTCTGAATGCAATTTGGTAGGCAAAACCTCTTCCGAACATGTTTCAGCTTTTCACAATCTAAAAGTAGATGTTTAATTGAAAGGAGATTTAACCAGTAAGGACAAAGCGGTGGATCCCCCCGACGCATCAGAAACCCGTGGGTTAACCCAGAATGGCCAATTCGTAGGCGAGAAACCACCACTTCCTCTCGACGGCTTTGGCGGTTTGATGATATCCATGGCCGAACGGTATCTTTAATTTGGCGGAGTTTATTTCCTTGTACTGCTACCCACTCTTCTTCCCACTGTCTAAACAGGGCTTGTTTCAAAAAGGACATATAGTCGGACGACATTAACGGTTGGGTAAAACTTCGAAGGAGGGTAAAACTTCGTTTCTATCCGTTTCAGACCATTTGGAGACGATACCCAAAATCCATTACTTTTTATATATGTTTTATTCCCGGATTGATAAGTGGTAGTAAATATGCTTCAAAATTGCTGATTTTTTCGTGAAAGTGTCCTAATAGGATTCTTCAGATACGCTTTTTTTTTTGTTTTTCGATCCGATTCAAAATGGCGTAGTTATACCGATTAATCGTTTTTGGGTAGGGATTTAAGGGTATATAAGTACATGGGGTTTTCCCACCTTGATAAAATGGTAGTAAATATGCTTCAAAATAGCTGAAATTTTAGTGGAAGGGTCCTTCTATGATGTCGCAGACTCTGATATTTTTATTTTTCGATTTTACACAAAATGGCGGCTTGTTTGATTCAAACCAAAATGGCAAAGTTAAAGCGAGGAAATTGCATTATTTCTCCCACTTATAAGCCCGTGTGCAGTTTTTGAGCTATATTGTATTGTTTGAAAGGTAATTAAATTTACTACAATCCTGTGCAAAGGTATTTCAGGTATAGTCCCCGGAACAAGGAACAAAATTGATAGGAAGCTCCCGATAAATGATTTTTCCATTATTTATGTCAGGTTTTTGCGCAATTTCTCCCACTCATAAGCCCGTGTGTAATTTTTGAGCTATATCGTTCGAAAGGTAATTAAATTTACTACAATCCTGTGTAAAGGTAATACAGGTACAGTCCTCGGAACAAGGAACAAAATTGATAGGAAACTCCTGATAAATGATTTTTTCATCATCCGTGTAAGGTTTTTGCTAAATTTTTCCCACTCATAAGCCCGTGTGCAATTTTTGAGCTATATCTTTCGAAAGGTAATTAAAGTTACTACAATCCTGTGCAAAGGTAATTCAGGTACAGTCCCCGGAACAAAGAACAAAACTGATAGGAAGCTCCAGATAATGTTTTTTTCATTATCAATGTAAGGTAATTGGGCAATTTCTCCCAATCATAAACCCGTGTGCTTTTTGTAAGCAATATAATTCGAAAGGTAATTAAATTTACTTCATTCCTGTGCAAAGGTACGTTTGGAACAGTTTCCGGAACAAGGAACAAAACTCATAGGAAACTCTCATTATATAATGTATATATTAATAGGCAAGCACAAAACTTGTCATCTTTTTTTCTCAGCTTGTGTGCATCGTAGGAGAAATTCGCGCATACCGTTAGAAAGGTAGTGTCCTGTAGATGAGCAGAATCCCATTATAATTTACATCGGTCCTCAGGGATACGCCCCAGTAGCCCTCAAAGTTTCAATGTTAATCTTATGGAAGGTCAATCTTAAGGAAGAAGAAAAAAGATTTCTTTTGATTTTATCAGGGGCACAAAAAACAGCTGTTCGTATGAAAAGCTTAAAACAGCTGATTTTGATCAACAGCTGATTTTGATCAACAACTGATTTGGATCAAATACTGAATATAATTTTAGGTTAGGTAAATCAAGCAATAGCAATAGCGAAGCATTGCCGGGTCCACTAGTACTAATTATTCTCTGATAAGAAAATTCGGCTATAGTAATGCGGCAGTGCTGCTTACGTTTTTTTTTTAGATATTCGACTTTACAACTTTGAACTACTGCCATCTTAAAACGGATAACTGCAGCAAAATTAAATTTTTCATGTTTATGTAAACTAATGTGATAAACTTTCATGCTGAGTTTAATGAATTTATCTTAAACTGTTCATGAGATAATAATTGTTTTCAAAAACGCACATACAACAGGCAGACAGCAATTTCTAAACTAAGCAAGGTAGGACACTCATTAAATTGTATTATTTGTTAGTTTTGGTCTACAGAATAACATGGTAAAGTTTGGTATGATAGTTCAAAACACCACATATTTCAAAAACTACATTAGTTTTAGGGTTTTCCCTTATGCTGTAGTATTACCTAAATATAGCTAATAAGTAAACCATATGTAGTATGATTTGTTCTAATTTATTTTATCACCCAGAAAACATGTCAAGACTTTTCTGGATCTGAGAGGATGTCAGTGGGCTTATTCTCAAGAATCATCTCTCAGTGGAAGTACTATTGTATTGAAGACATTGAAAGATCTCGGAGAAAATGCAACATTCTTTGGAAACACAATAAGTAAGCCTAACTAAGGTGAATTTAGGCAATTTTAGTAATATAAGGGGAAAGTCAAGATAAACAATAGCAGTGGCATAACTTGAGGTCGAGAGGTATGTGGCAAACTTTCACGTGAGGTGGGATCCCTTCTCACAGAAGATAATGGAGAGGTGTATACATTTTTTTAAGGCACAAAATTATAAATGGCTTTAAATGTAAATTACAAAATATCATAAATATATATATGCAGGGACCCCTGGACCTTGTGGGTCTGTAGCATTTAGCCACATAGGCCACCCTATAATTACGCCAATGCACATCAGGCATGGATAAAAAAGAAACAGGCCGTTGTTGCAACCCTACTGCTTCTAACGCTTTAAGCAGGTTTCCCGCTTACCTCAGTTTTAATTGCACCAGTTGGCAGCACCGTGCAGCCCGTACTAAACTGGGTCATTGACATTCAAACGAGCCAACAGCTGATTGCCCAAACAGCTGTTAGCTGTAAAACCACGCGCAGAGCTCCCACCTTGCAATCGGTTTTTTCAGTCAACTACATCACTTACCTAAGTCATGCTTTCATCGCTTTAGTAAAATCAACTTGAATAAGTTTGCACCAAGTGAACTCAACTTTCTGTAAAACACCAAACTGGTGTGTTTAGTCAACCTGTAGACCTGACCTGATGAATACTGCCCAGTTTATGCTGGTATAAGGTCTGGGCGAGGAACCACATTGACTGTCAACTGGTTAGTTAACATTCTCCTACAACACTTTGGAGTTGCTATTGTGGTTGAACAGCCACTACTAAAGTTTTTTTTTAAATTTTAAGAACCTATACATTTTTATTACAAGTTAACCATATAGGGAAATATGTCTTAAAGATGTTTAAGATATGTTTAAAGATGTCTTGCAGACATAACGTTGAACATGTCAAGTGGATTACATCTTTTCCTAACTTGTCTGTATGTATATATTTCTTTGCAAAACCATTTGAATTTAAAAAAAAATTATTAGAACCCATAAAGTTATTAATTTTATATTTACTTGGCCAACGATTTTCTTTAATTAATTCATACCTGTTTGTCTTTGTTATTTCCCTGTAATTTGCACGACGGACTAATATATTGTACCAGTGCTGAAAATATTTTTTAAATATTTATTACTAGTTAAAACATATATATATAATAAAAATTGTAACGTCGAACTTTATTTTATATTGTACTAGTGCAGCATCCAACATTTTTTATTTTGTTTATTAATTCAAATCTGTTAGTCACTTTAAGTTGTTTTTTTAGATACAAAGTAGTCAGTCAGTGTAAGTTTCAAAAATTTAGAACCTAGAACTTACAAACCATGTAGAAACAACATGTGTGCCAGCTCTACATGTGTATGTAAGAAATGAAAACCAACAAAGAAATATTAAACAATTTTATTGTATTGAAGCAAATCTAACACTGTCAATGGCTTGTATCTAGCTTATTTTAAAATCTGTTCATTTCATGGTTTTTCATTTGTGTGGTGAATTTGAGGTAATAATTATTATTTCAAAAATTACAAATATCTTGTTTTCATTTAGAAAATTATTTACAGGATCTGGATCACATTTAAAATCATTAAAAATGGTGATGCAGAAGCAGGTAGAAGCCGCTGCAGTAGATTCCAGTACTCTGTCTTACTACAGGAAGGATTTTGGCGATGGAGGAAAGGACATCTTTGTGTTAGAAAGTTTAGGTCCTCTTCCTCCTTATCCTATTTTAGTAAATTCTAGGCTCGATGGTTTGTATTCATTTGTTATACTTTTGTTTTAGTCTATTTACTATTTAATGTAATGCATTGCATTTTGTTTCTCTTCTTAAACTCTTGTAGTTCTACATTTTTTTAATCTGCTTTAAAAATAACAATGGAATGAAATTTGAGAAAACTTGCCACCTTTAAAAGAATACAGTATCAAATATTATAGTCAAATTAAAACCAGTAATGTATTGGGGAAGGTTCGGCCGTTACAGTGGGGGTATTAGGCTCTGCGCTCGACCAATGACAATCGAGCAGTTTCCATGACAACCCTGACAGCGGTGCCAAATTTATCTGGCTGGCTTTATCATTCTAAGTAGTGCACATTCCTTCTGTTAGTCTCTTTGTTGAACTTGTGTCTATTCTGCACGACTTGGCAACAACGAAAGAATAACACAGATACACCGCTGCAGAAAATATCGATCGTTCCCGAAGAGCCTCCCACTACAACCGCTGTCCAATACATTTCTGGTTTTAATTCAACTATAGAATCAGTTTTGAGATAATCTGTAGGTTTTCTTGTTTAAAAATGTAGACAAAAGGTTTTGAAAAACAAACTTTTAAGGCATATTTTTTTAAAGTATTGCTTTAGAAGAACCCTGCCTGCTTTGCACGCCAGCCTACTATTACTCTATATATATTTGTATACAGTGTTTGATTTGTAAAAAAAGAGATTCTGGTACTGTGAACTACCGGTTTGGGGGAGGGGGAGGTATGGACACATTTTGAAATATAGACGTCTTTAAACGTTATTTTAACGCTTTTCTGACCACTTAAAAAGTATATAAACTGTGGAAAATCTTACCTCAGCAATTTCAAATTAATTGAGATTACTATGATAAAATTTTCCAAAATATAAATCATGTACCATGATTATACCATGGTACTAGGCTACCATCAAGTTTAAAGAAGTGAACTCGATTTCATCTAGTTCAAATATATACAGTAATAGATTTCATATGTAGGAAGTAAGTACATATTACTGGCAATTACCCGTGTTAGACTTTTCTTATCACTTAGAACCTATGTTCACATTGAATCTATGTTTTATGGCCATGTTTGATAATATCCATATTCAGAAGTCAGAATAAAGCTTAAAAAGAACCAGCATGACTTAGGCATTGCCTTTGAGATGGTTGACATGTTGAGAATAATAATGGATTTTGCTGACAACACATCAGTTGTAACAACTAACTCTCTCAGTTGAAGGCGAATTTTCAACATGATCTCGATGCTACCAGCAATCGGTTAAACAAAATAAGTTTCAATCAAATTCTGAAAAACTAATCATTAATTTGCATGTTATGTATGTTATACTACTAGGTTCCCCAGACAATATACTATAGTTGGTATTTCCGCTTATTGACTTTCCTTCTAGAATCATTCGTTGATTGGGCTGCTTCTGTTTATTTAGACTAATACACCACTGATATGAATTTCTCAACCAGAATTGTTGCATTTTCTCAGTTATCCGTGACTTGATCATAAATTGTGATATACCATTGGATTTGTCTTTAAATTGTCTACATTTGTATCTTAACATTTTTTCGTAAAATCTTCGTTTTTTTAGATGTTCAAATTTGAACTGCCGCCATCTTGAAAAGGATAACTGCATAAAAATAAAATTTTGCACCTTTGTGTAAATCAATTTGATGAGTTTCATAAATTTATCTCAAATAACATGAGATAGTTTTTTCAAAAACACGCATTCAGACAAACAACTTCTAAATTAAGCAAGATAGGAATTGTATTATTTAGTTATAGCCCAGTCGGTATAGGTTACAACTACCAGTAATTTGCAATACGGCTGAATTTTTTTTATAAGTACATTAAAGTATGTAGATTAACATAAAAAAAGTTTACCAGTCTATCGATTTCCCAAATTCGAAAAAAAAATCGATTATCATTTTTTTTCGATTATCCTTAATATTTCGAGCTGGGATGAAGATAGAGGAAAATAAAAAATACCACACCGTGTAGGGGAGGTATTTTTCAACAAAAAAGGTCATATGTATTTATTTCGTCCGAGCAATGGTTTGTCTGGAAAAAATTAGATAATGCAGGTATGTATTTTGCAGCAAGGGAAATCACTAAAAGGGGACATCTTATTCATATATGAAGCGTTGGCTCATTCTAAATTGGCCAAATTTTAATGTATCGAATTGAAACTTGACATAGGAGTTAAAATATATATTTTAAACATTTATGCTGAGTCTCAGCTTGTTATCATGAAAATGACCCGATCTAGGAGTCGATTTCGATTATCTATTTTAGGAGTACCGGACCCACGAACTAATTTCAATCTATTCCAGTTTCGTCAATTTTTGGAATATCATCATCAAATTTGTTTAACAAGTTGAGTACACCAGTTTAAATATTTTTAGTAAGTATGAACTATTTTTTTCATGTTATTTTTAAAAACGAGGCACTTGAAAATAGTCATCTGTTTTACCTATCTCATTTTAACTATAACACCTTTGGATTCAACGACTCCATTTTCAACATTTTTGAACATATCGATTTAAAAATCAGTACAGAAGTTAAAAACACAATTGTTTTTTTGCTATACTTGTTTTAAAAACTATATTTAAAAAATTGACTAATCTGCAACCGATTAACTCAAACGTTTTGATGAAAAATCTAAAAAGGTCTAAAATTATACTTTTTTAAGTTACTTGTGCTTTGAAAAGTAAATAATAAAAAAGGTTTATACTCCTTGATCTTGTTTGAATCTATATATTTAACTTGTAAAAAAAACTTTCAGGTTGATATTTTGAAAATTTTCTAAACTGGAGCTGTTTAAATTGAATTAGTGGGTCCGGTACTCCTAAAATCGAGAAACCCATTAATAAGTCAAGTGGCTCTAGATCGGGTAATTTTCAAGATAACAAGCTGAGACTCAGCATAGTTGTTTAAAATATATATTTTAACTCCTATGTCAAGTTTCAATTCGATATATTAAAATTCGGCCAATTTAGAATGAGCCAACGCTTCATATATGAATAAGATGTCCCCTTTTAGTGATTTCCCCTGCCTGAAAATACATACCTGCATTATCGAATTTTTTCCAGACAAACCATTGCTCGGACGAAATAAATACATATGACCTTTTTTGTTGAAAAATACCTCCCCTACACGGTGGTATTTTTTATTTTCCTCTATCTTCAAGGATAATCGAAAAAAAAAATGATAATCGATTTTTTTTTCGACTTTGGGAAATCGATAGACTGGTAAACTTTTTTTTATGTTAATCTACATACTTTAAAGTACTTATAAAAAAAATTCAGCCGTATTGCAAATTACTGGTACTTTTGGTCAAAATTGACCTTTACCGACTGGCCTATAAAGTAAATAACTTATTTGTTTGATACTCAATTAGGTTATCAGCTGCTTAGAACCAATTATTTCCTATTAATTTAGTTGTAGCATACTGATGCAACTTTAAAACTCGGAATGTAACCAAAATAAAAGCGTAAATCAAATATTTAGATTCACAGTGACTTAGAACTCGAAATTATCTTTTAAATAAAAAAAGAATCATCAAAATCGGTCAAGTATTAATTTTAGGAAGTGAGTGAATAAAAAGCAGGCATTTTTTTAAATATACAGAGTGAGGCAAAAGTCTGGAAACAGCTTAATATTTCAAAAAGTACGAGTCTCATGAGATAGGAATAAAAGCAGTTATTCACAACCATAAAAGAACCACTTTTTCGTGAGTTTGAAATTTTCGACCGCCATCTTGGAATGAACTTCATTTTTTTTAAATGGGAAGGTGATGTAATACATTTTGCTGTACTAATTTTTACAAAAATATTAATTATGCTTCTTTTTGGATTCAGAATTAAATAAGTTTTCAAAAGATATGCCACACAACGATATTTTTGAGTATTTAACATTTTTTAGTTACAGCCATTTTGATTTTTTCAAAATTGATTTCGAGTGGTTCAACCAAATATACAGTTGTGTGGCATATCGTTTGAAAGCTTATTTAATATTGAATCCAAAAAGAAGCATAATTAATATATTTTTTTTAAATAGTATAGCAAAATCGGAAAACACGATTTCGTTGTTTTTGGCCACCATTTTAAATCGGTTAAAAATAGGATTTGCAAATTTCACTGTTGGTTTTCTCTTGAAATTCTACATCGAAATGATTTATCGTATGACCTCCTTCCCATTTAAAAAAATGAAGTTCATTCCAAGATGGTGGTCAATTTGTCAAACTCACCGAAAAGTGGTTCTTTTACGGTTGTGAATAACTGCTTTTATTCCTATCTCATAAGACTCGTACTTTTTGAAATATCAATCTGTTTCCAGACTTTTGCCTCACTCTGTATATTTATCTTAATTGATATTCATGTAATTTGTTTAAACACTGATACAATTAATTCCAAATCATTATTGCAAATAAAGTAAGTCATAATCCCTAAAGTTAACTTTCTCTTGCAATATTTCTTTATTAATACAAAATTAATTCTCATCTAATGTTATATTATAATTATAACCCTCTGTTTATTCAGAGTAACACACGTAACAATTTCTTCAATTTAATCACAGTAGACTACTTTCAGCCAGAATTATTACATTTTATCAGTTAACTTAGACTCAATGATGAAAAATGATACACCGTTTGATTTGACTTCAAATTGTCTACATTTTTTGTATCTTAAAATTTTTTCTTAAAATATTAGTTTTTAGCCGAATTTTTGAAGAAAATAAGAGCTATTACACTCAACCCAACTTGAAAACGGTTCGTCGGAGGAGGGTAAAACTTCGTTTCTATCCGTTTCAGACCATTTGGAGACGATACGCAAAATCCATTACTTTATATATATTTATATATGTTTTATTCCCGGATTGATAAGCGGTAGTAAATATGCTTCAAAATTGCTGATTTTTTCGTGAAAGTGTCCTAATAGGATTCTTCAGATACGCTTTTTTTTGTTTTTCGATCTGATTCAAAATGGCGTAGTTATACCAATTAATCGTTTTTGGGTAGGGATTTAAGGGTATATAAGTATATGGGGTTTTCCCACCTTGATAAAATGGTAGTAAATATGCTTCAAAATAGTTGAAATTTTAGTGGAAGGGTCCTTCTATGATGTCGCAGACTCTGATATTTTTATTTTTCGATTTTACACAAAATGGCGGCTTGTTTGATTCAAACCAAAATGGCAAAGTTAAAGCGAGGAAATTGCATTATTTCTCCCACTTATAAGCCCGTGTGCAGTTTTTGAGCTATATTGTTCGAAAGGTAATTAAATTTACTACAATCCTGTGCAAAGGTATTTCAGGTATAGTCCCCGGAACAAGGAACAAAATTGATAGGAAGCTCCCGATAAATGATTTTTCCATTATTTATGTCAGGTTTTTGCGCAATTTCTCCCACTCATAAGCCCGTGTGTAATTTTTGAGCTATATCGTTCGAAAGGTAATTAAATTTACTACAATCCTGTGTAAAGGTAATACAGGTACAGTCCTCGGAACAAGGAACAAAATTGATAGGAAACTCCTGATAAATGATTTTTTCATCATCCGTGTAAGGTTTTTGCTAAATTTTTCCCACTCATAAGCCCGTGTGCAATTTTTGAGCTATATCTTTCGAAAGGTAATTAAAGTTACTACAATCCTGTGCAAAGGTAATTCAGGTACAGTCCCCGGAACAAAGAACAAAACTGATAGGAAGCTCCAGATAATGTTTTTTTCATTATCAATGTAAGGTAATTGGGCAATTTCTCCCAATCATAAACCCGTGTGCTTTTTGTAAGCAATATAATTCGAAAGGTAATTAAATTTACTTCATTCCTGTGCAAAGGTACGTTTGGAACAGTTTCCGGAACAAGGAGCAAAACTCATAGGAAACTCTCATTATATAATTAATAGGCAAGCACAAAACTTGTCATCCTTTTTTCTCAGCTTGTGTGCATCGTAGGAGAAATTCGCCCATACCGTTAGAAAGGTAGTGTCCTGTAGATGAGCAGAATCCCATTATAATTTACATCGGTCCTCAGGGATACGCCCCAGTAGCCCTCAAAGTTTCAATGTTAATCTTATGGAAGATCAATCTTAAGGAAGAAGAAGAAAGATTTCTTTTGATTTTATCAGGGGCACAAAAAACAGCTGTTCGTATGAAAAGCTTAAAACAGCTGATTTTGATCAACAGCTGATTTTGATCAACAACTGATTTGGATCAAAAACTGAATATAATTTTAGGTTAGGTAAATCAAGCAACAGCAATAGCGAAGCATTGCCGGGTCCACTAGTACTAATTATTCTCTGATAAGAAAATTCGGCTATAGTAATGCGGCAGTGCTGCTTACGTTTTTTTTTTAGATATTCGACTTTACAACTTTGAACTACTGCCATCTTAAAACGGATAACTGCAGCAAAATTAAATTTTTCATGTTTATGTAAACTAATGTGATAAACTTTCATGCTAAGTTTAATGAATTTATCTTAAACTGTTCATGAGATAATAATTGTTTTCAAAAACGCACATACAACAGGCAGACAGCAATTTCTAAACTAAGCAAGGTAGGACACTCATTAAATTGTATTATTTGTTAGTTTTGGTCTACAGAATAACATGGTTAAGTTTGGTATGATAGTTGCAAAATACCACGTATTTCAAAAACTACATTCATTTTGGGGGTTTTCCTTATGCTGTGGTATTACCTAAATATAGCTAATAAGTAAACCATAAGTAGTATGATTTGTTCTAATTTATTTTATCACCCAGAAAACATGTCAAGACTTTTCTGGATCTGAGAGGATGTCAGTGGGCTTATTCTCAAGAATCATCTCTCAGTGGAAGTACTATCGTATTGAAGACATTGAAAGATCTCGGAGAAAATGCAACATTCTTTGGAAACACAATAAGTAAGCCTAACTAAGGTGAATTTATGCAATTTTAGTAATATAAGGGGAAAGTCAAGATAAACAATAGCAGTGGCGTAACTTGAGGTCGAGAGGTATGTGGCAAACTTTCACGTGAGGTGGGATCCCTTCTCACAGAAGATAATGGAGAGGTGTATACATTTTTTTAAGGCACAAAATTATAAATGGCTTTAAATATGAATTACAAAATATCATAAATATATATATGTAGGGCCCCCTGGACCTTGTGGGTCTGTGGCATTTAGCCACATAGGCCACCCTATAATTACGCCAATGCACATCAGGCATGGATAAAATAGAAACAGGCCGTTGTTGCAACCCTACTGCTTCTAACACTTTAAGCAGGTTTCCCGCTCACCTCAGTTTTAATTGCACCAGTTGGCAGCACCGTGCAGCCCGTACTAAACTGGGTCACTGACATTCAAACGAGCCAACAGCTGATTGCCCAAACAACTGTTAGCTGTAAAACCACGCACAGAGCTCCCACCGTTTTGGGGCCCCCTGAACCTAAAAAAGTGGTTTTCGGAGTGATGTCTGTGTGTGTGTCTGTTATCAGACCTAGAGCCTAAACCAGTCGTCCAATTTTGATGAAATTTGGTATGGAGGTACTAATCCACGGTATCTCCAGGCGTTTTTTCATTTTTGTGAATTTTTTTTTTAAGGGTAATTTTTCCATAAAAACCCTTAAAATAACGAAAAAACCAACTTTTCTCAAAAACGGCTCAAACGATTTTGATTAAAATTTTATAGTTTATTAGGGACCTAAAGTACTATAAACTGTAAAATTTTAATCAAAATCGTTCAAGCCGTTTTTGAGAAAGTTGGTTTTTCCGTTATTTTATGGATTTTTATGGGAAAACAACTTTAATACAAAATCACCTCTCCTACCCCACCCTACAAGTCACCGTGAATCTGTTTAATAATTTAAATATGTTTGTGAGAAAGTATGTGCCAGTTCCTGGTACTGTTTATTTAGATACAAAGTAGTCAGTCAGTGTAAGTTTTAAAAATTTAGTACCTAGTACTTACAAACCATGTAGAAACAACATGTGTGCCAGCTCTACATGTATATGTAAGAAATGAAAACCAACAAAGAAATATTAAACAATTTTATTGTATTGAAGCAAATCTAACACTGTCAATGCCTTGTATCTAGCTTATTTTAAAATCTGTTCATTTCATGGTTTTTCATTTGTGTGGTGAGTTTGAGGTAATAATTATTATTTCAAAAATTACAAATATCTTGTTTTCATTTAGAAAATTATTTACAGGATCTGGATCACATTTAAAATCATTAAAAATGGTGATGCAGAAGCAGGTAGAAGCCGCTGCAGTGGATTCCAGCACTCTGTCTTACTACAGGAAGGATTTTGGCGATGGAGGAAAGGACATCTTTGTGTTAGAAAGTTTAGGTCCTCTTCCTCCTTATCCTATTTTAGTAAATTCTAGGCTCGATGGTTTGTATTCATTTGTTATACTTTTGTTTTAGTCTATTTACTATTTAATGTAATGCATTGTATTTTGTTTCTCTTTTTACACTCTTGTAGTTCTACATTTTTTTAATCTGCTTTAAAAATAACAATGGATTGAAATTTGAGAAAACTTGCCACCTTTAAAAGAATACAGTATCAAATATTATAGTCGAATTAAAACCAGAAACATGGGGAAGTTTCGGCCGTTACGGTGGGGGTATTAGGCTCTGCGCTCGACCGATGACAATCGAGCAGTTGCCATGACAACCCTGACAGCGGTGCTAAATTTATCTGGCTGGCTTTATCATTCTAAGTAGTGCGCATTCCTTCTGTTAGTCTCTTTGGTGAACTTGTGTCTATTCTGCACGACTTGGCAACAACAAAAGAATAACACAGATATACCGCTGCAGAAAATATCCGATCGTTCCCCAAGAGCCTTCCACTACAACCGCTGTCCAAAACATTTCTGGTTTTAATTCGACTATAGAATCAGTTTTGAGATAATCTGTAGGTTTTCTTGTTTAAAAATGTAGACAAAAGGTTTTGAAAAACAAACTTTTAAGGCTTATTTTTTTAAAAGTATTGCTTTAGAAGAACCCTGCCTGCTTTGCACGCCAGCCTACTATTACTGTATATATATATGTATACAGTGTTTGATTTGTAAAAAAAGAAATTCTGATACTGTGAACTACCGGGTTGGGGGAGGGGACCAAAATATAGACGTCTTTAAATGTTATTTTAACGCTTTTCTGACCACTTAAAAAGTATATAAACTGTGGAAAATCTTACCTCGGCAATTTCAAATTAATTGAGATTACTATGATAAAATTTTCCAAAATATAAATCATGTACCATGATTATACCATAGTACTAGGCTACCATCAAGTTTAAAGAAGTGAACTCGATTTCATCTAGTTCAAATATATACAGTAATAGATTTCATATGTAGGAAGTAAGTACATATTACTGGCAATTACCCGTGTTAGACTTTTCTTATCACTTAGAACCGATTGACTCTATGTTTTATGGCCGTGTTTGATAATATCCATATTCAGAAGTCAGAATAAAGCTTAAAAAGAACCAGCATGACTTAGGCATTGCCTTTGAGATGGTTGACATGTTGAGAATAATAATGGATTTTGCTGACAACACACATTAGTTGTAACAACTAACTCTCTCAGTTGAAGGCAAATTTGGAACATGATCTCGATGCTACCAGCAATCGGTTAAAAAAAATAAGTTTCAATCAAATTCTGAAAAACTAATCATTAATTTGCATGTTATGTATGTAATACTAGTAGGTACCCCAAACAATGTACCATAGTTGGTATTTCCGCTTATTGACTTTCCTTCTAGAATCATTCGTTGATTGGGCTGCTTCTGTTTATTTAGACTAATACACCACTCATATGAATTTCTCAACCAGAATTGTTGCATTTTCTCAGTTATCCGTGACTTGATCATAAATTCTGATATACCATTGGATTTGTCTTTAAATTGTCTACATTTGTATCTTAACATTTTTTCGTAAAATCTTCGTTTTTTTAGTTGTTCAAATTTGAACTGCCGCCATCTTGAAAAGGATAACTGCATCAAAATAAAATTTTGCACCTTTGTGTAAATCAATTTGATGAGTTTCATAAATTTATCTCAAATAACATGAGATAGTTTTTTCAAAAACACGCATTCAGACAAACAACTTCTAAATTAAGCAAGATAGGAATTGTATTATTTAGTTATTTAATATTAGTTTTGACCTGCTGAATATCATAGAACATTTTGGTAGGATGGTCACCAAAGACCTGCATAATAATACATGTGAATTCTGTATTTCAGGTGAAATGAAGAGAAAAATAACAGACGCATTGCTAAGAATTTCAGATACAAGGTTATGGGGCGAACGGATTGCAAAATTTGGAATCATAAACTTTACATCAAACAGCATGGGAGTATACCAATTAGAAAGGGACATACAAGAATCAGTAAAGAATACAGGTCTTGGGATACGTTATTACTAGGCTAA
>JAGFPH010007285.1:0-18640 GCA_018207615.1 Philaenus spumarius | reverse complement strand
ACCCCTGTTTAATTAATTAAAATCCCTGAAACTCACATATATTACAAAGATCCCCCTGATTATGGTTAAAATTGCAAATTTGAACCATAATCAACAAAAAAGAAATATATGTGAGTTGAAGCACCATAGAAATTCAGTCACCTCACATAAATACTTGTCTGCAATTAAAATTAAAAAAACATTATTCATCACATACATTCATACATACACACCACAATAAAATTTCAAAATTATTTGCCATTACAAAAATATAATACATTATTAATGAATATATACAATATATAAAAATACAATGTCCAAATTTCACCTGAAAAAGAAAAATCTATATACAAAATTCAACATTTTCAATCCATTTATAATACATTGTAAGTCAAAACAAATCCATTTTCATAATTATGTTCATTATCAAATTATATTTTTCATCATATATTTTCACCTAAAAAAAAATTCAATTTACATACAAATTATCAGTTTGCTTTACATTCATATCTCTGTATGAAAAACAAAATTGTATCCTCTTTGAGATAACAATAAAATCAAGTATCTACTCTTAGTTTCATTCAAAATTCAAATTGAATAAAAATTATTTATTTGCTTGCTTTACATTCATAACTCTGTATGAAAAACAAAATTGTATCCTCTCTGAGATAACAATGAAATCAAGTATTTTACTTCTTAATGAACATATTAACCATTTTCAAACTTAATTCACATATTTTGACTTTTCTACTTATTTGTTGATTCATATTCAAATATTTTCAAATTTACAACATTTATTACATAAGAAATTATCATTACATCATATATCTTAATTCTAACATTTCACTCATACATCATCCATTCACTTATATGTGATTTGCCAACCTTGAAATATAACCCCCTCAAAAACTCGGTTACCCATCTTAACTAGTATTAAATCATTCAAAAAATAATCTATTAACTACGAAGATTAAACGAGATTGACCAATTCCAGTAGACCTGTACAACGAAGAAGAGACATTCTGTACCTCTAAAAACACCTACTCTATTGATCAACCTCTCAATAAGAAGGTTTTCACGGTTTACCCACAAGCTATTAAAAACAAACTATAAACTAAGAACAACTCTGTGTATATACACTGCTAAACCTAACAATCATATGGATTGTGTTTGTGATGCGGCACGTCATCTGACTAACATCGAAATTCAGAAGGTTTTCTAAGGACCCAACAACCTAAAATCACTAGTGTACACCTTGTTAGGATGCACACCAGCTACTTGACCGTTTTTTAGGGACGTCTTACCCTTAAATCACCAGATGCGACTTAATATTGCTATCTCTATGACCTACAACAATGACGTATTAAGCCACACCTGGCTACACCAATACTTCAGTATTCTTAACAAATCAAGTTATCATAACTATTAATTCTTAGTATATCATATATTATATTCATATAAAGTACTTATTTTCATAATGTATTAACCTACTAACATTGCCATTAATTAAAGTCTAACACCTAATAATAAATTACGTCGGCGTAGAGGTTTGGTTTGCAATGTAGTACTTCCGTAACTCTACCACATTATAAGTACCTATTTCGTCGTTCGTAAGCATATCTTCCAGTACATATGCATTCTCCATTTTAACACCTTTGACCCTGTACGGCCCTCTGTATAGCAAAAAAATTTCTTTATTTCTTTTTTTTAAACATGACGACAAATAGTGATTTTTCACTAACACCAAATCTCCTTTTTCATACCTTATCGGTTTGACGTTCTTGTCATGCTGCTTCTTCCGTTGTTCAGCTTTGATTTTCAGACATTTCTTTGTCAATATCAATCTTTCTTCCCTGTTTAACTCCCTATTGTCCGGAAAGTCCAACAATTCATTATATATCCTAGGACATCTTTCGTTGTAAATTAGTTCATATGGCGGAAAGTTCGTTGAATCATGCACTGAGTAGTTTATACATTTTTCTATAAAATCAACGTAGTCAGGCCACCTATTATGTTTTTCGTGTATATATATTCTGAACATTTTACCTAATTCTCTCATGCATCTTTCACTAGGATTACTTTGTGGATGATAAACTGAAGTCTGTCGAATATGGATTCCTTCCCAGCCTAGCGTTTCATACCATACTTGCGACTGAAACTGACTACCATGGTCACTAAGGATGACCTTAGGCTTTCCAACTTCTTGCATGTAATTTTTCACAATTTTCTCTGGTAATATTTTAGAAACCGCCCTCTTAACCCAACATCGGCCACGGTTAAAGCTAAAATTGGCCAGCCCGTTTTTAGCGTTTTGCAAGCATATTTTTAAAAATTCGCCAAAAATAGTAAATAATCCAAATGTGTTCAATAGCTTTTTTGTAGAAGAAACTTCAAAGAATTCAAATATGCCACTAAAAATAAGTTTATTTTGAAATTGTAAAAGTTATTAGCTCAAGAAACAAAAAATGTTCAGTAACGAAAGGAAAAAGTTCAACTTTAGGCCTACATAACAATTAGTAAACATTTTTTGTATTTTTTTCGTAAGCGTAAAAAAGTTTCGTAATTTAGTTCTAAATAGAACTGTATAAAAACATTTATCAATTTCAAATTTTTTATTTTGAAAAAAACCGTTTTTATGTTTCAAGTACACAACTGGTATTTACCTAGGCCTAGATTGTAACGTGCTTTACTAATATATGCTTTGACCAAAAATGAAATATTATTATAAAAAAGTGGTAGAGGATAAATCAAAGAAAAGAACGGTGTACTTGTCTTTCCTTAGTTCACAAAAGTGTTTGAGTTACATTCGTTTGAATAACAAAAATACATCAGTGGAATAAAAACTCCCGAGCTAACACGTGCATGTAGGTCGGACCACTTGAATAGCGTGGGAACGAACGCCCGAGGCGATCTCATAACAACGTAACTTGCCACTGCTGTCTAGACAATCACAAAACCGGTTTTATCCGGTTTACTTGGCACCATTAGAAACTACAGACTTTCGTCTACAAAATGGTATAAAGCAATCTGTCAAATCATTGGGCGTTGCCTTCTAAATAATCGTTGACAAAAAGGCGTGTTTATCGGTTGAGAGACTGTCCAATCGCAAGGGTTTACAGTAACTCTTGTTTGAAGCAGTAAATGTACTGTGAAATCTGATTGGAAGACACCAACAGAAAGATGAAATCTCGACGAATCCAACGGTATGGTTAGAAATGCCAAAGAAACATTATTGTAGATGGTGGGGAACGTTGCAAGAGTGGGAAATAACAGTACAATTGTATGCAGTTTGGCGCGCGGAAACAGCTGTAGCCTGATATGCATATTTTAAAACGATGATTACGTATGTAAATATACGTTTTACGAAAAAGTTGTAAATACAAAAATTGAAGTTTAATTCATTTCCTTTTCAATGGTGCCAGTTTTATTACGATTGGATAATTTTAAGTGGGTTAAATTATCGTTTATGCAAATATATGCAAATTTTATGCAAATGTGTGAAGTTGTTGCGTTTGCGCCGTGAAACCTGGTGTTGTGGTGTCGTATGGCCGTTCCTGGGTTAACTGGATATAATTTAATGAATTTTGAAAAAACGTCTAATACCACAAAAATGCACTTCCCCCCCCCCCTGCCTGTAGGCAATTCCCCAAACAAATCAACTGCTACTAAATCCAAAGGTTTTTCTGGCAAAATGTTAATCACTAAGCCTTCCTGCTTCTTATTACTGACTTTACTTTTTTGACACAAATCGCAAACTCTTAGCTTTGTTCTAATTACTTTCTCAAGTTTTGGAAAACTAAAGATCTCCCTTAACCGTTCCAGTGGCAGACTGCCCAAAGTGACGTTCTCTCAGGCGCAAGATGCAGCTATTTCGACAATTAGCGAAAATTTGCATACATTTGAATTTTCGATTAATTAATTCACTTAGAATTATCCAATCTGAATAAAACCGGCACCGTTGGAAAGAAAATGAATTAAACTTTAACTTTAGTATTTAAAACTTTTTCGTAAAACGTATTTTTACATACGTAATCATCGTTTCAAAATTGTAGAATGTCAAACAGCTGTTTTCCGTGCGATATCGAGATTTTAAAAACGTAAAATATCATCATTTTCAACCTTCTGCAACTCCTCACAGTTGTCAATTGTCACAAAGATCATCACAGCATTGGATTCATTAGACTTTTATCTTTCAAGTGGTATTTTTAAATCATCTGTGACTACAATCGTTTATGAGATACAGAACTTAGAATAAATAACTTAATAAGAACTGATCTAAGTTATTATAAACTTCTCACACATACAAATAATACAGATTCAAACTTAAGAGCAACCAAGCAAGCTTCATATAACCAATCCTAGATGGCGCTGATGAAGGTACATTTTTGTTATAACCGCTCCTAGATGGTGCTGATAAACTATCTTTTACTTTACATGGAATATTTATAACGATAGTAAAGTAACTGAAGTTTTGTTAATTTGTCAGTTTTCTTTCATGAAGCCATAGTCTAGTGGATAACGAGGCGTCTTTCTGATCAAGAGATGCCGAGTTCGAATCTAGGCTAGGGAGACCAGATATCTAATCATATTTGTGGTTTGAGGGTAGGAGGGCGGAAGTAAAGCAAACGGTGGTTGGCTCGCTTCCAAGCTGACGGGATATGACTAGATATCTGGTCTCCGGCTGGGGCTGTTTTGCATAATTTTACTAAGGTAAAATATATATATTAACTAAAAAAAAACCAGTAAAAAATAAAAAATAAATTTTTAGTAAACAACCTTGCATTAGTTAGTAAAAAAATGTAATTTAATAATGTTTTTTTTAACCTACAGTCAATTCTGATTAGAAAAATAACATTTTATACTGTAGAAATAAAAACTGTGTGAAAACACCCAGGAAAATCGTTTTTTTACAAAAATATTTCTCCAAAATTATACAACTTTGTTTATAGGATTTTTGGTAAAAATCGTGGAAAGTTGATACATTTTTGTTCGTTATATTGTATCTGATTAGAAAATGTAAGATTTTTTGTAATTTCCAATTGGTATAATAAAATTCCATTTTGGAGGAAAAAATATATAGGAATATTCGTTTTGAAAATAGACCTATTTTTTTAGCGTTTTTGTAGTTGGAACATAAAAATTGCTGTTTTCAACTGAAAATTTTTGAAATTGAAATATATTTTTATACATTTATATTTAGAACTAAATTACAAAACTTTTGTATATTTTGAATAAAATTACAACAAATTTTTACTATTTTTTATTTAGGCATAAATTTGGTTTTTTCCCTTCCGTTTCTGAACATTTTTTGCTTTCTAAGCTAATAACTTTTACAATTTCAAAATAAACTAATTTTTAGTGGCATATTTGAATTCTTTGAAGTTTCTTCTACAAAAAAGCTATGGAACACCTTTGGATTGGGGTTCATTTACTATTTTTGGCGAATTTTTAAAAATATGCTTGCAAAACGCTAAAAACAGGCTTTTCAATTTTAGCTTTAACCATGCCACTTGGAGGGTTAAAATACGATAACATTTTCCTCCTCCTATGTGACCATATCTTTCATGACAATCATCTATTATGGTATCAATTATTTTAGATGGTACGCATATCTTAAAACTATTCATTTCACTATACCTTCAAAATAAAACATCCTGATAGATTACAAAAAATTTCTTTAACCTATCATAATTTTCGCCCTGTTCTAACAAACTTTTGATTATTCCTTGATATTTTACATCTAGTCTTTGTTCTGTAACTAAGTTCTTAAACAGCTGTTTCATTGTCTTATCTCTAAGTTTTAGTTGTTTTTCTTATTGTAAATTGTAAATTTTGATCAAACCCTCTTCGTTTTTTCTAACTACTTCTTGATTATCAATTCTAGATAATGCATCTGCAACTACATTATCTTTCCCAGGACAATACTCAATTTCTAAGTTGTACTCCTGTAAATACAACATCCACCTTAATAATCTACCATGAGTGAGTTTACAATTCTTTAAAAACATTAAGGCTTTGTGATCAGATTTTACAATTGTTTTATTACCTAGGATATAACTCCTAAATTTTTTACAGGCGAAAATTATGCTTAGTAACTCTTTTTCGGTAATAGTGTATCTAAGTTCAAAATCTTGTAGGCTTCTACTTGCAAAAGCTATTACCATATGTTCATTATCCCCATTAATTTGATATAAAACAACCCCCAAAGCTAAATCAGATGCATCAGTATTCATATAAAATTCCTTGTTAAAATCAGGATGCTTTAAAATTACACAATCCAAAAATTCTTCTTTTATTTTGTTAAACACAGTTCTTTCTTTATTGCCCCAGGACCAGTCTGTACTGAGTTTGTTGTTTCCCAGTAGATGCTTGAATTGTGCAGTCAATTCTGCATAGCCACGTCTAAATTTTCGATAATAATTGCACAGTCCCAAAAAACTTTGTAATTGCTTCAAGTTTCTTGGTTCTGGAAATGACTCTATAACTTTAACTTTATCTGGGTCGGCTCTGATGCCTTCCTCAGAAATAACGTATCCCAAAAAATTTATCTCCCTCATACAAAAACTTGATTTACTTAATTTAATTTTCACATTGAACTGTCTGAATCTATAAAAAAGCTAAATGTTCAATGTGTTCTTCAAAGGTACGTGACGCTATGCAGATGTCATCAACATACACAATCGCAAATGATAATACATCTGGTCCCATGACATGAGATAACTCCTTTTTGAATATCGACGTACTTACATTAAGTCCAAAAGGTAGTCTTTTGAACTGCAAATTTCTCCCATTAAATGTAAAAGCTACGTATTTTCTACTATTTTCATCCAATTCAATCTGCCAAAACCCACTTACTAAATCAATGCTTGTAATATATTTACCCCCTCAAATTTCTGAAGTAAGTCGTCAATATTCTCAGGTGCCTCTCTATCAGGAATAATAAGTTTATTTACCTGCCTGGAATCTAAACATAGTCTAACAGAACCATCTTTCTTAATTACACAAACTAAAGGGTTGGAATATTGACTATTTGACGTTTCAATGATATCATTCTCTATCATTCTTTCTATTTCTTTGCCAACGGCATCTCTCTTTGAATGAGGTACTGCATAAGATTTGTTTATAAATTGTACATTATTATTAATATTAAGTTCTGCTTTAAAGTCTAATATTTTTCCTGGTGTATCAGAAAAATATCCTGAAAATGATTCAACACTACCCTTAATCTTTGTCTATTGTCTTCCCATTCTAAATTTGTATTTTCTATTACTTTATCTACAATATTTTCCCATTCTACGTTATTTGATTTAAAATCATTCTCATGCACTACCTCATTATAGTATGCACAAGCTGTGTCTTCTAACTGACAATATAATTCACCCTTATTTTCAAATTCTGAGAACACTTGTGGTTCTAGTTCCCTACATATTTTTAAATTGTACACACAGGATTCCTTAAGCCTACTAATGAACTTCGTTGAAATTTCTGTATCATTTACTTTTAAGTTAATTATTTTATTTTCAAAATCTATTTTGTCTTTACTATTCCCCAAAAAATCACAGCCCATGATAAAATCTAAATTTAACCCCGTTACTACAAGGAAATTCATTAATATACTTGTATTACCTATCTGTACGTCAAAACAGATTTGTTTTGATACTCTTTTACTCTTGACACCAGTCACTCCCATTATAAGTAAATTTGATACTGGCAATTGCATGAGCTTATATTTACTTAGTTTATTTAATTCATTAAAAATGTTTGCATTAATCACGGTTATCTCTGAACCTGAATCTACAATACATTTATATTTCTTATTTAAAACTTTAATTTCTATTTCTATAATCACCTTTAATGGGTTGTGACTTAATGTCAGTATAATTACTTTCATCTATTAAAACATCTTGGTTCTCTAAACTAAATGCTTCTTTTAAATCAGTCAGCCTATCCTTTTCATTGGACAATAGCATCCCAGCCGAACGTACTATTGTCTCCTTTCGTTTCCCTTTTGTTGTTCACTTTGTACCTGTCTCGGCATAGGCCTACCACCGTTAGTATAACCCTGTTGTGGCGCATTACTTTGATATGGCCTATTCTGTTGGTACCCTTGTGAAGGCAATTGATTTTGGGGTTGCATGCTCCTATCATAATTTTGTTGTGGTATCCTATTTTGAAACTGTCTATTACTGTCGTAGCTTTGCGGAGCCCTATTATTCTGAAAAGATCTGTTATTATTATAGGGTGGCCTATTTTGATATTGTGTATTGTATCTAATTTCTTGTGACTGTTTGTTTTTATCAAAGTTGTTATGCCTATTACCTTCCTGTATATATTTATTGCTTTCCTGCCAATCCATGATTATTTTCTCTAACCTAATCAAGTTGTCAGGTACCGCTGCTAAAATTACTACTCTCAACTCATCCGGTAATTGCTTTACAATGTGACGAGTAAAGGTCTCCATCGACATTGGAGGATCTAGAAACTGTGTCTGGTGGTACAACCTAATCACATAATTGTGTATATCTTTGTGAGGCCCTGCGTATTGCTTACCTAACATGATTTTCATTCTTAAATTTTCTTGTTTGTCTTGCGACCAGAATCTTTCTAAGAATGCACGTTTAAAATCTTCGAATCCTAACCACTCTTGATTATGCACGTCAAACCAAATACCTGCTTCTTCCTTAAAATACTTTCTAATTAATACCAATTTGTATTCCAATTTTTCATTCCTATATCTATTAAAGGTATCTAATGCTTTAATAAAAGTTTTAGGGTGAGGTTCCCTCTTCTCATGAAAAAACTCTGGTATAATAGTTTCGTTTTTTGCCTCTCCTAACATTACTACAGATTTTGTTTCTAACCTAACCTCAAATTCATCTCTGAGTTCTTTAACATCTTTCTGCACATTATCTATTTCTGAATTCAATTTTTCTTCAATTTTAGTTTCTACTTGTTCAAATTTCTTATCCAATTTCTTAATTCTATTGTTTGTGTGCACCAATTTTTCATCTACTTTTGTAAACCTTTCATTTACTGTATCCCTAGCTTTACTAAATTTTTCATCTACTGCTTTAAATTTATCTTTCATTTCGTTTGAAATTGTTTTAACTTTTTTCTCAGTCTCAACTTTATTAACTTCAAATTTTTTAGTCAAACCACCTACCTCTACCTTTAAACTATCAATTGCTACTTCATTTTTCTTAAATTTTGCATTAAGCTTAATCAAATCTTCCTTTACTTCTTGTCTAAATTCATTTATATTTTCCTCCACTTTCTTATTAAATTTTTCAAAATCTTGCTTATCTAAAATTATCAAAGTCTTGTTTGGAATTATCAATTTTTTCACTTAGTTCATCAGATTTCTTTTCTGAGTTTTCAAATTTACTATTTACTTCTAATCTAAAATTATTAAGGTCTTGCTTTGAACTATCAATTTTTTCATTAACCTCTAACCTAAAATTATCAAAGTCTTGTTTAGCTTCTAATCTATGTTCATTAGACTTTCTATCTAAGTTTTCAAATTTATTATTTAAATCTCTTTTATCTTCTAATCTATGATCATTTATACATTTAAATATCATTTCTAACGTAATTCCTGAATTTTGTTTCGAATTAACATTACTAGCTACCTGCTCATTATTAACTTCTGTTATGTTTTCCATAACTGCTTCTGAAGTTACTTCTATATTTATTTTATTTACGTCTTCTGAGACGGTATCATTCATTGAATGATTTAATACAGAAATACCAGAATCATCTAGTTCTGCCATCGTTTATTAATTATTTACCCCTGATTTATTATAAAAATTAACCTTACTTATTTTTAAACTTTAGTAAAAATGTTTTGAAATATAGCCAACTACTATGTTCCAATCAAAGCCTCCCCTCCTAGTGTTTTCGTTCATGGTAAAGATGTTCGGGCGCCATTTTGTAACGTGCTGTCTGCTTGCCAGCCGTTTACAAACAAATTTTATTAATAAAAAAAAAAAAAAAAATTAAATTTTGACAAGTTTTTTCTAAGTGAATTTAATAAAAAAAATAACCTTTTGCTGCGTAACAATTACTTGTAATATCATACTTTCAATTTGTATACTTTACTTTATTAATATAATTATCAATTCAAAAACTATAAAATACTATTCCCTTAACCACAACAAAAACAATCAAACATAACCCCAAAATTGAAAATAGGTTATGTTGTAGTCAGATCTGTGGTTGTCACAGCTGACTACCAAATCTCTGTTACGCAAATTGGTTTATCATCTGTGCGCTCGGTTGTCAACTACTGGGCCCGTGACTCTAAGATGACGAGATCTGTGTTCTATTCACAGATCCCGCCTCCCAGACCCACAGATTGCGGCAAACAAACCGACGCCATTTTATATCTCTTAAACTACACTGACTCTAAATTTCATAACCAAGGTTCAATTTACCATGAAGTACTTCTAGGCAGGAAAGGACTCAAATTAAGAAAACATAATAGTTGGCATTAAACTTTTAATGCCACATTTTAGAATTTAAACATACAACAATATTGGAAAGAAGTATTGGCAAATCATAGTACATATCAAACACTTTCAAGCACTCACGCATACATTCCAATTATTAACCTTTGACATTTAAACATACAACAATATAAATTATTAAATTTTTGAAATGCAGACTTAGTTATAATTAAATTTATTACTTACGTACATTTTTTGTTTTATAGTGCACTTTGATAAAGAAACTTACGATATTTTTAAATGACTTTAAATTGAAATTATACCCCTAACTAAAATTTTCCCTTTTTCATGTTTGTTCGTAGCACTCTAGCCTCGTCGTATAAAATTCACTTTGCACTTGTAAAAACGTTTAGATGAGAAACATGTTTCAATTCGTACTCATTCACAAGCATCCGCCATTAGTCCATATTAAACCGACGCACACCCACGAGATTTTATAGAGTTGATTTCCTTTACTTCGCAACGTACGATTTACGCCATTTTACGTTTTACTTGCACAGCACTGTCTCTAGTAATCGTAGCACATACTTTGACGGTATTTACACTTCAAATACCGCAAAAAACCATATTTCTGAATCCATTTCACCACCAACCTACAACAGGTCCTTACTGTATCAGATCTCAGTAACAAGTGACGCCTGGTCTTACATCCGGCAAGTTCATAGCGTGACAATGACGTCATGTCACGTGATGCTTTTCCAGGGGACCGCAAATATGTCCCCCTAGACGTAGTTATGCATATTGCCAACATCACAAATCAAAATTCCGTTCTTGCTTATTACAACTGTCCTTTCAAATGTTTATCAACTGTAGGCTAGAAACCGAGTGTCCCCAAGTTTCTTCTGTGTACTTTAACACTATACGATGTTTTATATTTTAGACATTGCTAATTGTATGTAAGTTTCTTGTTTTAAAATTGAAATTATATATTAAGTAAACTTTTATTTTTTATTATTCAAAACGTCTGCATTTCCCCTTTGAATTTCTATGTTTATTATTTATTTATAAAATGCAAAGTTTTAAATTAGTCTAATTCATCCAAAATTTACATAACAACTCCCTTTACGTTATACCCCTGTTTAATTAATTAAAATCCCTGAAACTCACATATATTACAAGATACACTCTTGTCTGTACTTTTCGGTGAGCCATCATCTGTGATCAAAAGGCTGTTGATCATTGACAAGAGTGTCTATTAGCACTTTACGCCATTGACCATGCTTGTTTGCATATGATTTGTTTAACAAAATATAAGCTTTTTACGTGAAATAAAACATAGATGTAATACCATGCAAAAAATTAGCAAACATCGAATACTTTTGTTATGTGATACGCAAGGTCTATGTTGAAAGTATCGAAGTATTCAAACAATTTAAAACAAAAGTATACAGTAATTTAGAAAAATGCATTTCATCAATTTAAAATACTTTAAAAGCTAGTGAAAGATTTCCAGTGTTGGTCAATAGATTTTCACAATTAGATTTAATTTCTACACCGATTTTTAGGTTAGGTTGTTTCATAAACTTAGTAGCAATAGCAAATTGAAAGAAGGTTAACTTAATAATTAACATACCCCATATACATTATATTCCTTTCAATGATGTAAACAGGTATTTCATATATCTCATTCTCAACTTGAGATTCAAATTTTGGTTCATTCTTGTTCCAAAAACACTATTCTCGTTTTTTATAGATTTCGATAAATTCTATTTGATCAATTTAGTTTCTCTCTTGTTCTTAAACCTCAGCTCTAGTCTTTTTCTCTATAATTTGTAATGAACAACATCCCGTTCTCGTCTCAAATTCAAAAAGTCCTACTAATGGGAATATTTTAAATTAAAAACTACTTTAATTATTTTATATGGGTTAAGCAAAAGAGAGGTCCTAACTTCGCCGGGTATAAAGTCTATCTATCTATCTTTGCTGATGTAAATAAACGTGATAATCCAATGTTTTTTTGTGTTCCTGTTTCTATAGGAGTTTGATAATGGGTTTCTAATTTATTTGTATTTTAAGTATAAGTGTTGATTTATTAAAATGTCATTATCCTTATTAGTTCTACTAGGGTTCATTTCATGGTGTTAGCAAAAAGTGAGGAAAGTAATTAGATATATTTCAAAGAAAGTATTTATTACAATAGTTACCATGATGCGACTTCTGGAAAATATGTACCTACTCTTTCTTTTCATTTCAAGGTTCCTAGATCCCACAACTTCATATTTTTATGGACACAATAAGTGGTCTAATTTTGTACAAATTATTTCCAGAATGATACACAAAATGGGCCAGTTTGTTGGTTAATGGGCAAAATTGGATCAAGAGGGTGAAACGGGGAAGGTTTTTTGAAAAATCTCTGTACCTCCTAGGAGTAATAACAAAAAACTGTGTGAAACGTTTTCTGATAACACCCACCAATAGCTCAAGATTTGAAAAAATAGAGGTTGGAGAACTAAAAAATGCATAACTCAGTAGACCCAATAAAAATTCTTTTCAAAGTTGTTACTAAACTATTCAGAACTTTTGTATAAAAAAATTTTTGATATGTAGTGGTAACCAAAATGAGGGTGCAAAATTATTCATTCCTCTCTTAGCAATCACAATATTGCGCGTTTGGGTTATTTTGTGTGATTAAACCTAGACTGTAAAATGAGTTTACGTTTTGATATGCAAATAATTAGTCTTGACTACTGAACAGAGGTACCAATCCCATGGTAACACTGGATAATATCTTAAAACAGAATATAGTTGTAATAGTTGAGATTTAGTAAAATGTGTTTATTTATGTTAAATAAGAGTGTGATTATGGTGTACCTTGTTATGATCACTGGAGTGGCGAAAATAACACTAAAACCATAGTTCTGGTGATCGGCAAAATAAAATAAAATTACCAAGATCGTAAACGAACATCGTAGTAGCGGTACCAGCCGCAGATAAGCTGGCAAATAAGGCATCAGCTTCTGAATTCACAGGACCTCAACCTTTCTGTGGCATACCCAAGATGACAGCTATGCAGGTAGTTGCTGACTGGAAACATGGAAAGAGGTGGAGTAGCATCCCTGGATTGAGGATGAGCAAACTTCACTTCTTGGTCCATTAAGACAAATTGCATCCAACATTCTGTCATTAAGTAGGTGCAATCTAAAGGAGGCGGTCGTTCTAATCACAGGACATGGCCACCTCAGGAAACACACGAAGAACATGGGAATTTTCACTGGAAATCCTAAATGCAGGAAATGTGGCCTGCAGGAGGAAACCGCAGAACATCTAATCTATGAGTGTGAGAGGCTGGAACAGATCAGTTATGAAACCTTTGGTAAATTGAACAAAGGACAAACCATACCTCAAGACAACCTTGTTAAAAGGATTCTTAAGTTCAACGGGCTTATGGATCTTGACAAGGTTAACTGAGGGATCAACATCCTTATGTGGGAGCGCAATAAGCCCTAGAGGCTGACGTGCATAAGGTTCTGGACCGCCCACAGAAGAAGAAGCGGTACCAACTTCTTTTACAATTCGAAGACGGTGATTTTTACTAAACACAAGCGGCGAATAACGGTTCGTTGAGACTGACTGTCAAGGTATAGATGAACGGGAGTAAAAATGGCGTTATTTAAAATGCAGACCTAAAATTAACTTGTCATATAAATAGCACAGTTTTAAAATCACACATCAATATAAACAGTAAATGGCACGAATCGTGTTGCACCGGGAAATTTAGTGGAACAGACTAGAACGGAAAGCATTTTTCCTATAAAATTATTATGGCAGACATAGGAGGTACACCGGAGTTGAAACAAATGCACGGAAAATCAAATATTTATTCAATATTTAAGGTTTAGGTGATGCAAGCTGATACATCATACATAGTGTTTCAAAGTGAAAAGTAGATTAGTCATTAGGTTATAAAGTCAATGACCTTTGGAAACCTGTGGCTATTTTAATAGATCGCTTGGATCTAGTCACAGGCGTGGCATCAAAGATTTTTCTAATCACAGATGTGTTTGTATGAATCATAAAATAACCTTATAAATCACCTCATGAATCGTAAATAGTGTGAATCTTAAAATAACCTAAATTACCTCATGAACCGTAAATCAACAAAAATAAATAGATTATTCAAATTTTAACTTCATCTTTTATTTCTTTATTTTTCTTTTGTAACTTAGACATTACAGTACTAATTTATAAAATTAAATGCAGTATACACTATTATACAGAAAAGTCAATACAATTATATTACAAAATAAGTCTTCACATTATTATCACAAACACAATAACATTAATTATCAGCTCTGTATTGCTTTAACCCTTCCCGGGTTAAGTTATTTAGCAGCACAAAAACTGTATGTTTCGGTTCAAACATATCAGTAGAATATAATTTGTTTTGTCCGTAAACTAAGTTACAAAGTCTATCTGCTTTGTTTTCTTGCAGACTTGAATTAAATAGATTTTAATTCAAATAGATTTAAAAGTAGTTTTAGACCTAGTCACGTTTATATTCAGAAACTTAGTATTTTGTAATAAATAATTGTAAACAATAAACTAATGTAATTTAGAATATGTTTTCAACTTTACGGATATGTGCACCGACTGTCTGGAAATTAAAAATTGTAAGGGATGTACCCATCCATAGCATGAGTAAAATAAAAGTAAATTGGATCTATCTGTCCAACCTGGGAAGGGTAATTAGTCTTGTATGATTATTTTTGAACATCATCATATTTTCTTCAAACTATAGTAAACACTGAAGACTAATAATAAATAAGTATAAAAGTTAAGTATATGTATGTATAAAATGGGGTTCAATTGTTATTTGTTCTTAGTAAAAAATATGAGGGTAGATTGTCCTAGTATGAAATTACCGCAATTTCAAAAATTATACCATACACAATTTACAAGACTTAACCTATCTATACATAAAAGAACTGTAGTTACTCTACATCTACCAGAAGTTAGGAGGAAGTAGGCCGTCAGGAGGTGGCACTTGTCCCTCTACAAGTATTCTTTCCAGGAACGCTCTAAGACGACAAACTGGACCACCACATCCATCAGGTGTAATCTGTGGACAAAAATCAGTGTCTGGATATTTCTACACGGAAACAAAACTCTGAAATATCTTTTTTTAATGTGTAAATCCTTTGTCTGAAAATAATTTTGCTTTGAAGACGATTTGTTAGACTAGATCTAACACGCAAAGCTCAGCTAAAATTATATTTGGAACAAGATCTCGATGCAATGAACACCTGGTTCATAATTATTTGTTACGCAGCTCAAGTATGGGGCTACAGACAATACGAGCGTGTGGAGCAGCTTTTAAAATTCTTTGTCAAACATCTTTTTCAATTTCCCTGAAAATACACCCAATTATGTTGTAACACTTTTTGTAGGTTAACTGAACACGGTACTAGCTTAAATACGATGTAACGTAGTGGTCGTGAGGATCTGGTATCGACATTTGATTTTGAAATAGGCTTAAGACTATTATAAAAAAACGCACATAAAATGTAAATAGTTATAGTACAGAACCAAAAGAATCATGTATTTATTTAATCGACAAAATGGTAATTAGTGGGGTGTGAAATAAATGTTAAAATCTGTAAAAGTGAAGTGTTAACAGCGTTAAATATATAAACATAAACTAACAAGACACGGAACGTTAGCAACGGCCATTAATTTTGTGTTCCGATTCCGAGCGTGAAGAAATAATATGAGATGTGATCAAATAAATTTAACTTTTTGAATAAACTATTAACAAAATAATTTCTATGGCAGATATTTAATCAAACAAAGATAAAATTACTAATATTAAGAAATTCTGGATATAATATAAAAACTTATCAATCAACATAATAAATATTGAAAATAGAAAACACAATCCAACAGAGAGGCAAACAAGATGGTACAAAAGAAGTGCATAGCAGGCAGTATTTCAATTGTTGTAGAACTCGGGAGATTGAAAATTTTGATTGTTCAGTCTTATAGCAAATCCCGTAGCAACCAGGCTTATATTTTTTAATTTGAATGAAGTAGAAATACAACTTTAATAAAAGTAAACAATTAATTACTACAGAGACAAAGAAGAACATTTTAAAAAGAGCTGTATAACGATTCATAAGATAAAAATAATGTTATGAGATAATCATATAATAAAATTTAATTAAGCTTAAAATTTCAAGGTAATATCCAACATAATTTAATTCCATTTTAACAATTCAAACAATCTAAATTTGAGCTTTGATTAAACATCTGTGATATTTTGAACTTATAATTACTAATTTTGATTCTAAATAGTAAACTCAAATTAATTAAATATTTTGTATTTGACTCTAAAAGAAATTTAGTAGATAAGATTTTATTGTTAAATATAAGAGATAGTATAATTGCATATTTATACAGCCAGACCCAGGAAATCCGAGAGAAAAGAAATAATTGTAATTTATTTGTGCTTACATTAAAATGTTATAAAATAATAGAACTTATCATTTATTTTTATTATTAGAGAAAAGACATTACAATATTTTGTACTTGGAGTTAAATTTGGATAGGTTGTTTGTTTCACTTTGAACCTACAGTAAAACTCCAATTATCCGAACTCCAACTATCCGAATCGCTTTCAGAATTTCAGAAAAAAAATTAAGACGGAAATGTACTGTGATTCGCAAAATAATGATTCTGACTACGCACGCTATTGTCCTTTCCTCTTCGAAGATGCTGTAGGCTCTAGGTGGCAAACGGACGAATACAGTCAAACAGTTCATTTTGACCGAGATGTTCAGCAAGCAATGACATTCATTTATGTACATACGATTAACATGTAAAAGTGTTACCTTTTCATTTAGTTAATTAAAGGCTCTTTTTATTTAAAAATACAGTAGTTTTATTCTCCTATTTTCAACATACATACAGTAATTAATTAAACTTTTCGGGACTAACATAGTCTAAATCCGAATTCATGCTCGGGCTAGGTTATTTCAAGCATGGGACAATGCGTCTGGCTTTGTATACCTAGCGCTAGCGAGAAGTTTGTTTTACTTGTAGTAATTTAGTGAAACACAAAGTGAAATTATTTTCACATTATTTTAACATTTTAAAGAATACAGTTGATTCTATGATTTATTCTCTACAACTTGTTATAATAAAATTTCATTTTTGGATAAAGCATATATTCCTAATTAATTTTTCAAAATAGGCTTCCACAAAACTTAGTAATCGGGGTCTGGCATCATGATTTTATTCTCTCTATTTTCTACTGTTAGCTAGTACCTCCTATCGATAGTCGAAATAGTTCATTTTAATGCTAATAGATCGTAGCAAATGCCAGTAAAAGAATTATATTAGTCGCATTAAAGTTATAAAACGTGTATTCACAACAGTAGTATGTGCGGATAGTTTACTCCAGTAGTGTAAACGCGAAGCAAGTCCCGAAAAGGTTAAAATAGACCCTCTTTTCCGAAAAAATCCAATTATCCGAATTTTTGATTATCCGAATGGGGTCCGGTCCCAATTGATTCGGCTAACTTGATTATACTGTACATATAAAATATATTTCAAAAGTATTAAAATTGTCTTGCAATAGTCTTCCTAATTCTTTGCTTGGGAAATAAAAAATGAAAAATAGATATTCTGCATCTTTCACAGAGGGATTAAATGGAGCAAAAGAATGGAAATGTCAAATTTTGCATTAGTAGAAGCGATAAGTCTCTGAAATAAACAAGATAATCTTCAGACCCGTAGCAATTCTAGTTTCATATTATTTCTTTGAATTTAAATAACCTCTCGTATCTAGATAGGGATGTTTGGATAATACGGAATGTAATCAAATATGTAGAGCAGAGTTGCTGTATTTCAACTGCAAGCCTTGGGTGAAGGGGAGAAATTAAAATTGTTCGCTGTGTAATTTGAAAACAAAAGAAGATATTTTTTAGCGATTTGTCCAATCTTGAGAAAAATTAGAAAGCAATATTTTGGGAAATTGAAATTAAGATAGGGGAATTTTTTAAATATCTTAACGCGGAAAATTGGAAATATCTTGCTCAGTACGTGCAACAGGCTGGGCAATATAGATGAAAAATTAATCCGTGAATTCAACTACTAATGTTGAGAATATTTATTAATTTTCATGTCTTTGTTCCCCCTCCCCCAATCATTTGTTAATA
>JAGFPH010007284.1:38575-55600 GCA_018207615.1 Philaenus spumarius | reverse complement strand
TCGGACCAATAGTGTCCCCTCTGGTCGTGTATACATACTGACACACTGACAGACAGACACCACGTTAAAAACACTTTTTTGGGTTCAGGGAGCACCAAAACAAAAAATTCCACTAAAAATATTTTTGGGTTCAGGGAGCACCAACACAGATAATTGCACTAAACAATTTTTTTGGGATTCTGGGAGCACCAAAACAGATAATTCAACTGAAAATTCAAATTCGAACATTTTTACGAAAACAATAGGCCTACTTTCTCCATATACTACGTATAGGGTGGAGAAAGTAAAAAATATCTAGAAATAAAAATAAATAGCCATAACTTAACATATTTTTTGAATTGATTACAAAAAAATCATTGACCCCTCATCAACTATCGTTCATTCTACTGTACATCTATTGCCTTATAGAAAACATACAAAATATCTAGTTTTACTTTATATCGCAGTTTTTATGCCACGTTATCAAAATACTTCATGTAAGCTGTGTTTCTGAGATTAAACCTATTTTATAATGTATTACAGAGTTTTTTTTTCTTTATTTGCCCAATTGACTAAATTGAACAAAATCTAAGTTATTAACATAGCAATGGCCATGCTTTGTTGCGGGAATGCTCCGCGGGTCGGATCGTTTTGTTTCAGTCCCACCAACGTGAGCTCACTATTTAATACATAAAATTACTAAAAGTGTTTTAAGACGGCATTTTGTTAAGCCCAGAACCAAGTAAATTACTCAAAAAACTTGCAATGATAAAATTGCATCGTGGAGTGGTGTTTAAGCAATTAACTTATAGGCCTGGTATAATTTTTTAATGAAGGTTTTTGGGGAAGTAACTTTAACCAGATTAGGGGGCGGAAAAAATTATTGGGCCTAGGGGCGCCAAAATCCGGCCCTGGTGCCAATGATCAGTTCGGTACATGCTGCTACTATTAGCATTTCGAATAAAACTGAACTATTAATTTTGTTTTATATTTCACCATATCCATAGCAACAAAAAGACCAATTGAAGGGGTCGGCGGAACAAAGTGCTAACCCACATGGACAACATTTTGAGATATCGCATTTTTAAACTTCAGTTAAATCTGTAAATCATAATATTGATTATTTTGTTCATTTGCTATTTTTATATTTTTATTCAGATACCTAATAACAACTTCAAACAGTTAAAAAAAAAAAAAATTTAATTTGACAGGAATTAAAAATTAATAACATTTTGGTAACCGGGTTTTGTGGGTTAGCACTTTTCTCCCCCCTAAAATACTACATTGTTTTGGTGCCATAAGTTTTATTTTACAAAAGTATGTAATTCATTAACTATATGAGTAATGAAGTATATTGTGAAAAAAATAACACTAATATCAACATTTTCCAAATATAAAAAAAATTATAATATGTTATTTTAGTAAAGTTTTAGTTTAGTTCGTAGTCTTATGGATTACTCTATCTCTGGATGGTTGTCTTCAACAGTGCCATCTTCTTGAAGGTTGTTGTAAAAGTGGTGGTGTATGGTTGGTATATATGGCAAAAGTTCCTTGACATCATCAATTTTTTTCTTAGCAATTCCGTTTGGTTTGTTTGCTTTCTTTTTCATATCTTGCAATTGGGGTACTGCCTTCCCTCTTTTTCTTAGATTAACCGTTGTAAAATCTGATATAAGGTGACGCTTTATCTTCATAGTCAATGGACATTCCTTTTCAAACTTTAAACACACTGCTTTACTGAAGTGTATTACTTCGCCATCCTGATTCTTAGCCTTCGCATTCAAGTGTTTTCTCAAGTCTGCTAAATCGTACATATCGTCCACTGTCATTTGGGTAACTACAAACTTTTTTTCCGGCCGCACTCAGCGACCAAGTATCTCCACTCATCAGGCGTATAAACAAGGGGATGATTTCTTTGATACTTTTCTATTTATGCAAAATCCCTATCTGAGGGTAAAAATGTATGGCCAGGTATTAAGTAATAATGCTCTATTTCTTGGAAAGCTCCAATAGAGATAAGGTGGTTGTAAAGGGCAACCAGATTATAGTTTTTATTCTGGCCGCCACAGTTGTCTGAAAAAATTACTAACTTCTGACTTGTAATATTCATGCAACTAATGTACTTCTTTAAGCAGCTACCAATTTCGTCGCTTCCCCTCTTTGAAATTGTTTCATCCCACATAAACATATATCCCATATCCTTTCCACAATCATGTATACCAACGTTATAAGTCCAAAGCTTTCTCAAATAAAATGCTGGTCCACATGTGAGTTTTGGTGTTGGTGAAGTTTGTTGTAAGTCGATTGATATGGTGTGAATCTTGTCAGGATGCTGTTTAGCAGAAAGTGCTGATTCCTTGAGTTTATTCTGCATTGCTTCAGCTCTTCTCAAGTGAAGTTCTTTGTCCGTACGAGCTTTGTTTTTTTCATCTTCACTTGATGTAGAGCTATCTAAAACAGCTGTCAACATATCGCATGTTTTGCATGTGTCTGATTTCGGCAGCTTGAAACCAATATTGTATTCCTCATTGAAAATGCGTCTGTATTTATCTTCAGAGACGGCTTCCACATCTCTTGCCTTACAAAAATCAAGAAAGTGATCTTTGTATAATCTAAATATACTTTATTTGGATTCTGCTTGCGGCTGTAGTGAGTCTGGTACTTGGGAATCGACTGGATATGATCATGGACAGCTTTGATTCTGTCGTCAGAATAACGATTGGGTTGGTTTTTGTGTTTGCCCCTTTGATCATTTGTTGGTGTAGTATTAGATTTTTTTTGCTTCAAAATATTGTTCAAACGACCTCTGTTATTTTGAAGACCGTGAACAGCAAGAAAAGACTTGCGGCAGACCCGTTGCAGGTTTCCATTAATGTTCACCTTATAGTAGTAGGACTTTTGACGGTGAGAAGATTCAGGAGTCGTGTCACCATACCTCCTTTTTACATCAAAGGCTTCTATTAGCCCAAAAAGATAAGCATTTTGTTTATCAAAATTTGCTAGGTCCCAGAACCTATTGAATACATCAGTTTTAATTGGCAAAAGTTTTTCATTGCACTTTAGTGGGCAGTTGCAAAGCTCACCAACAGCACAACTGGGACGAAGAACTTTATTTACATTTGTATAGGGCCTACCTTCATTTCTCCTTACTTTGTTTCTTTCTTTCTTACTTGGGTTTCTTTTCCTCTTACGGCTTGGCAAATGTTTCTGTGGGGTGGGATGTGGTGACCGGGCCTCCTTTCCTTCTCCATCTGCTGCAATAACTGCTTCTTCCAACTCCCCTTCTACCACCTGATTTTCTACCACTTCTGCAACTTCCAACACTTGTTCTTTTTCATGTTCTCCTTGCATCTCGTTTTCTTCAAGCAGGAATTGGATATCTTCCTGAAAAAATACAAAAAATTATAGTTTTTTGCAATATTTTGATGTTAATAATTTCCAAATAAATACCTACCTCTTACAGGTTAGGTTGGATCAATATAAAATCAGTTTGGGTTATGTTTCAATGGAATAGGTTGGGCGTTAGAAAATGTTGGGTAAACTAGGAAGGTTTTTTTGAATCAGTAAAATGCTAAGCCACGTTACTTTTACATTTTAGAGGCAATAAAATGCCATCCCCCAGTAGCTTCTAATTTTTTGATCAACATAGTGCTATCCCACAAATGCATTCTCTATAGAGTTTGAATATATTCTCAAATCCAAACAATAAATAAACCATAGCTTATTGTAAAGCAAGTTTTACTGTATATTACATTACAAAATCAATTGAAAATAATGGAACATATCATTGCTATTAGGTAAAATGCTAACCCCAGCATTTGTGAGGTTAGCTTAGACTAAACATAATGCTAACCCTACTTACATTGTTTTCATCCTCTGATGATACATTTGGCGTAATAGTATATTTCATTACTAGTACCGAAAGTGGCACTTTCCGGTGCGCGCCCAAGTTTCACGTACGAGGCGAAGCCGAGTACGGGAATAATTGGAGCAAGTGCCGGAAAATCACTTTCGGTACAAGTTATGAACGGTACTTTTCATCACGACGCAAAAATACACACAATGCTGAAGAAGAAACCTCAGTAAAATGCAAACTATTATATTTCTCAATTAACATTTTTTTATAATAACAAATTTACTATAATAAGCCTACATAACAACGTAACAATTAGAAGTTCAAGGTTATGTTTATTGTGCAGTTGGTATTGTTGGTGACATTCACTCCTTCATTTAGAAGTTTTTTCTGGAGTTCTTGCATAGTTGATACGTTTGTGGTAGTTGATTGCGTAGCGGGCAAATGGAAAACTAATTGAGAGCAAGGGAAAACAAATTTAGAGCAAGGGAAAATCAGCTGATCGTTTTTCCCTTGCTCTAAATTAGAGCTTGGGAAACGATCGTTTTCGTTGCTACCAGCTGACATCGAAAGTAGCTACTTTCGGTACGGAGTGATGAAAAAATAATATCCTTGTCTGTGTCATCAACAGGTGAGTCGCTGTCATCATCCACTACATAATCAAAAAGTCTTCTTTTGTGTGTTTGCTGTCGCACTGGTCCATCAGCCATTTCTGTCACTTGGGGATAGCTCTGTTTTGAGTAAAAAATAAGTAAAAATTCAGAGGCAGTCAACACAATGCATGCAGTGCCTGGCACATTCTAGTGGGGGTAGAAGGAACTTGATACTGTCAGTAGTTAGTTCTGTTAATAAGGCCACAGAATGCGTGGTTAGCCTCATTTGGACGAAAATGAGGGTTAGCACTTTGTTCCGCCGACCCCTTCAATTGATTGTTTCTTTTTTTTACAACAATACAATAATTTTGAATTAAATCTGACTAGGCTAGTCTCTCGTAAAGTAAAAAATAAAAACTCAGTTCAGTCGGGGGTTGGCAACCGATTGCGTAGTGGACGCCAGCTCAGTCAACAACTTGCCTTGCATCGTGATCCTTCTCATATTCCGTATTTGATGGGGGAAGCGTACCGTAGCTTCCAAACCGAGTCAAAGCTGAGCAGAGTTGATCCTTGCGACGCCGCTCAATTGCGCTCCGGATCCGGTGGCCGCCCTTTCATAGATTCGGTTTTGGAAGCTGACTCAGCTTCGGTCAACTGCGCTCAACTCCGCTTTCAGTGGCCGGTCAGCCTTAAATTGTGTAGTCTATATGTCACCGAAACCCCTGTTAAGATACCTTCATAAATTTAATAAAATATTATGCGTATTTACTTTGCAATGTCCCACGTTTGTGAGCCAATTAATAAATTAACTTAACTCTCTTCATATATCTATTTCCTCAAATATTTGACATCAATCTCATATTACTGCAGTAACATAATTTGACCCTACTTAGTACAGGCCTAGTTATATTACCATATGGCATGAAATAATTAACACAAGTAAAATTAATTATAAATAATAATTAAATATTTATTCATCAATAAACGTAAAAGAAATATAATTTTGCTGGTTAATACATTAATTTACTTTATATGTTTTAATAGTCTGTATAAAATATTGTCTTTGCCACTGGTCTAGCTCAGTTCACATTTGAATCTTTTTTTTTTAAACAGGCGTAAGTCCAAGAAAGTAAACTTTCGGAAAAAAACTGTTTAAATAAAAATATTTCACTTAAAATATATATATTTTTTTTAATGTAAAGATGTAAAGAAATCCAATTTACAACAGGATTCAAAATTTTACACTTGTATCTTTATCCATTATTTAGTTATATAGCTCTGAAAATGTGAAAATATCGCCCTTTAAAAAAAAATCAAGTTGCAAGAAGATAAAAAACCATTAAATTTCAAGTAAAAACTAGTTTTTTTTATTGTAAGGCAATGTTTACAATTTAGTAAAAAGATAGTAACATTACTTAAATGAGTTTAAGAGAGAAAAAAATTCAAAGATGTAGATTTGAGGCCATATTTCTGATTTATAGGTCATCGTTGGTTTCTTCAACCTCCAAATCGCTGGTAATCTCACTTCAGATGTGTCATCAGTTGGCCAGTCACAAATTTCTTCGAAAAATCCCCGATGCTCGTCTCAGTTCACATTTAAGCACAAGTTATTTTTTAAAAGGGTCTATTTTTATGAAAACTAGCTGACCCGTACGGCATTGCCCGTGGTGGTTGGTATTTTCAGTCTTTTTAACGTAATTGTATTCTGTTTAAGTGTTCAGTCAGTGAGTAGTATTTGGCTTTTATATATATAGATCTTAAATAATAAAAGCACTATTGTCATAATAATAAAAAATATGAAATTATGATTTTAGTAACCCCAAACCCCTCCTAAAATTTCGAAATTTTTCATACCCTTTCTTAATGAGCATCTATGGCCCTAGAGGAAGCTACATACCAAATTTAATTCCAATCCGTTCAGTATTTTTGGAGAAATCGTGATTTAATAACTTTGACCCCCCCCAACCCCCACTAAAATTTCAAAATTTTAAAAACCCTTTCTTAGCGAGCGCCTATGGCCCTAGAGGAAGCTACATACCAAATTTCATTCCAATCTGTTCGGTAATTTTGGAGAAATCGTGATTTAGTAATTTTTACCCCCAAACCCTCCTAAAATTTCCAATTTTTTAAAACCCTTTTTTAATGAAACTTATGGCCCTAGGAGGAAGCTACATACCAAATTTCATTCCAATCCGTTCTGCAGTTTTGAAGAAATCGTGATTTAATATCTTCGATCCCCCCAAACCCACCCTAAAATTTCGAAGTTTTTCAAACCCTTTCTTAGTGAGCACCTATGGCCCTACAGGAATCTACATACCAAATTTCATCTCAATCCGTACTGTAGTTTATGAGAAATCGTGATGAGTGAGTCAGTCAGTGAGTGAGTGAGTGGTATTTCGCTTATATATATATAGATTCATTATATTTAATAGAATTATTATTGTTCTCGGGGTAGCTATGATTAACTATGTATGCTAAATTTGCAATTATAGAGATTTTAATTTTACAAACAGAAGTTAACAATTAATAACTGGTTTAGCTCAGTTCACATTTAAGCACAAGTTATTTTTTAAAAAGGTCTATAAATTTAATATGTTCAATTTAATTAATATTGTTCTCGGGCTAGGCACTCGCGTAAGTTTTATTTTACTGTTTATAATAGCGGTTAGAGTTTATTATTGTTACTTAACAGAATATACCACTTTCTGTTGACTTATATCACTGACTTTAATTTTATAATAAATCGTTCACTTTAATAAATTAACGGCGCTGATTCACATCAAATTTGGTTCTTCTCAGATGGACGCTACCTTCTTGACTCACTCCGAAAGAAATGTGTTTTGTTGTATAAGCTTTTTCATGTGTTTTTTTTTTAGGCATCTTGTTGTTACAGTAGTATATTGACAGTTTTTTTTAAGTCAAACATCTGGTGTTACATATTATATTGTTTCCTTTAGTTGGTAATATCAAAATGTGTTTGAAATGTTGAATATGTAAATATTAATAGTGAAATTACAACGTACGCTGCAATTGTATTCATTGAAGTTCGTTATGTCTAATTCAATCTGTCTTGCATTAGCTATGTATAGGTCCGTGTAACCCGTCATTTCCGTGAAAATATCAGAGTATACAATAATATGTTTGCGTTGGCTTCGCCATGGTTCTCAGCCGCGGTTGGATAGCGAAGCGAGCAAAGCCGGAGAACATAGTTGTGTGTGAACAATGTAAATGTATTTGTTAGTTTATTCAATTATCCCACGTTTTTATTTAATTCTTCCTTGTAGGGACTGTGTATAGTTTCAAATACAAATTACATATTATAAATTACATTTTCCACATAACGGACTGTAATTTCTTTAAATTCATTTGAATCATGACGTTAACCCAACTCTGGCCGTAATATTTAACATCAGGATGCGGCCAACATGCCTTAGGTTTAGAATACCGCTTGAACGACTCTTTATTGCGTGGTTTTGACGCTTGATTGGTTACAATTCCGCCCCAAGACACTGAGAAGGCACAGCCTATAGGTTTCGACTGTCACGCAATCTCTAATCAATGTTGTGAGTTTTAATCAAATTTCAATCTTCGCGTGCGTCCACATCCTACCTCTATTTCCTGCTCGGCGTACGGTGTATGATTTAGCGTTTTTATTCAAGAACCAATCATCAAATTTGAACACGGCACCAGAAGTACAAAGTAAATGATCAACTCATTTTGACGACTCTGTTATGCACCTTTAACATAAAAAAGCTGTGTTAATGAATGTAAATTTCTTTCCTTAAGGGAAAAAACATTCATGCCTACATATCCCAACGGGAAAATAAATGCTATGTTTACATAAACAGGTTGGGGCAGAATGGACTCCCTGATTTGGTTTGGTTTGGTTTGGTTTATTAGCCTCATTTGGTTACATTTCTGGTTGATAAACATTTGAGTTGTCACATATCTACACATGATAAACATATACACAGAATCAAAATTAATACACATATACACATACAACACAAGTAATAAAAATAAGACATGTATAACTATATTAACAATTTCAAATTAATCATACAGTAAAACAACTACATGTACAATCCATTCAAAGCCCCAGGTACTCCTCCACCGAGTAAAATGCCCGCTTTACTAGGAAGGCCTTAAGTTTATTTTTAAAGGCTTTAATGCTAGGCACTTCCTTTATATTGTCTGGCAACCTGTTGTACAATTTGAGACCAGAATAGCGCACCCCGTCCTCGAACAATTTTAATCTATGTAATGGGTATTGAAGCATTTGCCGTCTCATGGAATATCCATGTTTGTACTGATCGACACCCACATAATTACTTCTAGAAAAGAGCAGGACATTCAGAATGTATATACAGGGAAGAGTTAAACATTTTAATTTCGTAAATGAATTCTTATAATTCTCTTTTGGATAGAAAAAACGTTTCCAGACTCTACCGAGTCCCCCCCCCAAAGAGCAACACCATATTTGAGGTGAGAGTACACATATGCAAAATATACTGTTTTAATTGTGTCCGGATTAAAGTGTATCTAGAAGTCAAGTGGCTCTAGATCGGGTCATTTTCAAGATAACAAGCTGAGACTCAGCATAAATGTTTAAAATATATATTTTAACTCCTATGTCAAGTTTCAATTCGATATATTAAAATTCGGCCAATTTAGAATGAGCCAACGCTTCGTATATGAATAAGATGTCCCCTTTTAGTGATTTCCCCTGCTGCAAAATACATACCTGCATTATCGAATTTTTTCCAGACAAACAATTGCTCGGACGAAATAAATACATATGACCTTTTTTGTTGAAAAATACCTCCCCTACACGGTGGTATTTTTTATTTTCCTCTATCTTCATCCCAGCTCGAAATATTAAGGATAATCGAAAAAAAAAGATAATCGGTTTTTTTTTCGACTTTGGGAAATGGATAGACTGGTAAACTTTTTTTTACGTTAATCTACATACTTTAATGTACTTATAAAAAAAAATTCAACCGTATTGCAAATTACCGGTAGTTGAAACCTATACCGACTGGGCTATGTCCCAAGCGGTAAAACATATACGTGTTATAAAATAAACGAGAGACTCGTAGCCTCATTACAAAATCATGTTACTACGTTTTATATCAATTAGCCGGTGTCACGTGATCATGTGATATTGTAGTACTAGTATGGCATGCTTTATACAGTAAAGCTAAAATAGTATAGAACGATAGATTGTAGTCAATGATACTAACTAGGTCTGTGTTTGTTATAACGCCATAAAGAAATAAAGTTCCGAATAAATTGCTTCTTATTGAGGTATAAAAGATACGACATGAAATGGATTGCATGCCTAACTTGCAATAGGATTTATTACAAATCAATTCCAAATAATTTACTAACATTTGTTTCACAGACAAAGTTTATGTTGTTGCTGTATACCAAGTGTCTTAAAAGTCCCACCCCCCACGTTTAACTTTTGTGTTTGTTAAAACAAACAAATATCCTTTGGGGAACGATACTAACTTAGCCCAAAGTATCTTTTGAAGCAATCGGAAATTTTTATAAATGGGGGATTTTGGGGACAACTCAAAATTTTTAAATCTGTAGTATGGTCATATGATACCTCATTTTAAAGGTGTATTTAAGACTGGGATAATGACATAAAGAAAATAAAAATCGGACCACCCAAAACAAAATGGAGGCCCTAAACGTATTGAAATAATTCGACATAAAGTTGCTAATATCTCGAAGAGGAAGAGGTTTTAGAAAAAATGTCAAGAGACAAAAAATGTTTAAGTCAAAGTGCTAGACCTAAAATATTGCTTTCAAATCGATTTCGTAAATTTTATTATTTACAAAATTTTCTAAGATGTAGGAGTCGATTTTATATTTTTAGAAAAAAAACTCTAAAAAAAGTTAATTCTCGTAGGAAAACTAAAAATAGTTACTTCCGGTTATTGGATTTTTTTGGCTAACGAACTCGTCCGAGCAATGTAGGCAACCAATGTGTGTACCAAATTTGGACCAAATCGGACTTAAAATGTGGCTGCTAGAGTGCCCACTCATATATACATACATATATCTATCTATATATCTATCTATATAAAAGCGAAATGGCACTCATTCATTCATCAGCAGCACTAAAAATCTACTGAACCAAATGAGTTAAAATTTGGCATGCATCTTCAGTTGGACCTTTAGACGTGCACTAAGAACGGATTTTGAAAACATCCCAAAGATACGCCCAATATTCGCGTTTTTCTAGCGATTTTTTTGCGTTTTCTCAGCTTTTTCGAGAACTAATTGGCAGAAAATGTTGAAATTTGGTACTTAGGTTCGTTTAAGGCCTAAAAGTAGTCTGTTAAAAAATGTTTGAGATTCTCCCAAAATTACGCCAGAAATAGGCGTTTTTGCATTTTTCCTTGCGTTTTTGATCATCCTCAAATTACGCCCGAACGGATTGGAATGAAATTTGGTATGTAGCTTCCTCTAGGGCCTTAGGCGCTCTCTAAGAAAGGGTATGAAAAATTTCGAAATTTTAGGAGGGGTTTGGGGGGATCAAAGTTACTAAAATCATAATTTCAGATCTTTTATTATTATGACAATAGTGCTTTGATCTATATATATATAAAAGCCAAATACCACTCACTAACTGAACACTTCAAAAGATTACAATTACGTTAGAAAGACTGAAAATACTAACCACCACGGGCAACGCCGTATGTGTCAGCTAGTATTTATATAATTTTTGATGACACAAAAATACTTGTTCAGGTGACCATGATTGGTGCTCATTTGCTACTCCCGACCTTAGGGCTTACAGTAAAAGTCACTACGATAGCTAATTTTTCCTATGGAAATTCGCTAACAATACAGGTGGTAAGTATTCAAAAAAATCACTCTGTATATGTTTTCATTTAAGAATTTGTGAATACACCAAAACCGACTCCTAGACATGTTACACAAACTTGTTAAGACTGATGCGTAATCCATCACTTTAACCCACAAGCCTGCAATAGTACGAAACCACTCGGACATAATGAAGTAACACAAATTAGTTTTGTAATTGCCAAGTTGAGCGTGGCAAGAGCACGTAACATTTAGCGTCTTAAGTTAGTTATTGTTCTATTAAACAGATTGCTCTACCGAGGGAGTAGTTGGTTGTTGGTGACCTCGAAGTACTGTTTACTGAATTAAATTATCGTCCGAATGTGTTACTAGAACCGTGCGTACAGTACCGGGCATTTCGAAATGAATATCGGCTTTGTAGTATTTATTAGATTTAACTTGCAAATTATAAATAACACATGAAATGAAAGACCAACTCAAACAGTTGTTACACCTGTGCGCTTGTGCATGCACAGTTTCCTCAGTCTTCTGCTAGAAAACGCAAAGATGGCACCACTAGTAAACAGAAAGCTAATACTACGACTGTGTTTTACAGTTTGCAAGGATTGAGGCTGGTATTCATAGTCGTTACTTAAGGTAGCCTTAAGGAAAGGAAGAGTTTAGGAGACCTTAAGGTATGAATTTTGAATGCAGAGTTCAACCTTAAGTATAGATTTTAACTCAACCTTAAAACCTTCTTTAAAGTTACCTAAAGGCTGCCTTAGGTTCATTTGAAATGCAGAGTCGCTCCTTTTCATTAAGCAGGCCTAAAGGTACCTTCGAATTCGTAATTTTCTCAAGGTAGCTACCAACGAACCTTTGGGGAAATTTAGCGAGTTTATAAGTGATTCTAATGACACACGAAATCGCTAATTATGATTTTTTTTAATTTATTGATTTTGCATGTTATTATGGAAGGATCCCTAAACGGTATATTCGGGATTATGATAATCAATTCGAAAAATATTTAATCGGCAATTTGAAATGAGATACTGATTTTCAAAGGATGTAGGCTAGTAAAAAATGTTATTGCCCCAATAGTAGGCCTACCAGATAAATTATAATAAAAGATGATTACCAATATCCCATATTCATACAATATTGATATCATTGTATTTTTATGCCATGAGAAATATTTATGAAAACATCTAACTAGTCTGTTGCATATTTTTTATAATTAGTCTAGTAGGTAGTCCTATTGCCGTAGGCTACTGAACAAAATTAATTGATACGGTAAAACAATTTAATAGATTGAGTTTGTTCTGGATAGGCCTAATGGTTCAAATAAATGTGACAATACATATTTTATTTTAATCATACAGTTAATAATGATATCTGAAAATAATAAAAGCGATCAGTTTACAGATAACCTCAAAACGTACACTGTACTGCAAAACTATTCAGTTGGGAGTGACAGAGTAAATTTAAAATCAATAAAGGTTACCGGTATTTAATTAGTTTATCGGTGTCAATGATTAACTAAATATTGCAATATAGCTAAAAGTAAATACTGAGCTATGCATAAACTAGACTTGTAGGCTAGTTCATTTTGAAATAGGCTATTTCATAATTAAGCTAATTGATCTAATCGTTAGTTTGTCTAGATGAGAGGGAGTGAGACCATTTTAGGCTTATATCCCAACATAAAACAGTTTGTATAAATTCGCCAGTTAATTTAGCAGCTGATTTTGTAGTTGCTAACTTGTGCCAACTGTTGGACGTAAGTGCCAACAATATTAAAGTAAAAAACTATGAATGTTATGAACGATTTCTGTTTAAGTTCATAAATAAACTAAATAAATGCATTTTAAATGCTTTAACAAGTTAAATTACTCTAGGATAGCTTTATTTATAGTTAATGAAATATTCGTTCTAGAGGTATTTACTTTTGTAAAATTGGTACAGGTGTCTTCTACTCTTTAGGTCTCCTTAAATATATCCTCACCTAAGGCCACCTTAAATAAACGTCTATGAATTGAAAACAATTTGTAAGGCCTCTTTAAGGTATGATTCGACCTTACGGTTTTCTTACATGAGGGAGCTTTAAGGCTACCTTAAGAAACAACTATGAATACCAGCTTGAATCTTTAGTTACAGTGTAACGTACGTTATGTTTAAATGTAACCCTCCTAGTGATAATATCATTCGTAGATGGTAGTATCATCAGACATGAAGCTCGACGCAAGTGGTAAGTGGAAACCAACCAACACTTTTAAACGGAACCCTACACACTGGAAGTAGCTACGCACCGATCGGTCGGAGTTTGGCGACGCATGCCACCCGCATCTCTCGAACCAACGCATGCGCAGATACCACTCTCTGGCCTACATTTCGCCATTTGTTTTCTTTCGTCAGTGGTTGATCTGTGTGCCACACAATTGTGAATAGTTCCATTTAACGCGGTTCCATTTTCCTTTGAAACTACTAAGCTACTTTTTTAAAGCTATTGTTATAAATATTTAATCTTGAACGAATAATAATGTGTTGAATTTAAAAAGCTCATATGGTATTCTGAAGACCTTAATTTTCTTTTTCCTTATGACATTTAAAACAATTGTATTAATGGCGTAAGCGCGAAAGGCTAGAATTTTTACCTTTTGGGAGCGAGTAATCAAAATTAGAGTCCTGATATTTTCCTTTCGTCACTCACTTATAAAACAAATATAGCAAATTTCAACTCCCTAGCACCATGCGAAATTATAAGAATTTATATATTGTGCGGGACTGATTATATTTAGATTATAGTCCAATCAATACATCTAGACATTTTTTGTCTAGTCTAGTTTTGATATAACGACAAAAATGAACCATTAGTTAAAACGTTTGAACGAAAAAACTGGTACGCTTGTGGTCGCGTGGGTTAAAACTGTACCCCAGACTGTGTAGACTTCGAAAAAAATAATTGAATCACAAATTAAAAGCACGGAAACAACGTCAACCTTCAACTGAATGGTAAAAAAAACTAAAATCGTAAGGTAACTGAACGCTCAAGGCCGTCTGTGCTACCAACTGATAATGACACACAAAAATAAGTGGCCGGGGTACACCTGTACCCCGCGCCATCACTGGAGTGTTAAAATTTGTGGTCAGTTTTATAGTTTACAAGGTACCAATGGTGGCTCATTTAAAAAAAGACCCTGTATAATAATATGTTTTCATTTGCTTCTCCGGAGTCGCCGCGGGTGTTGGTGGACGAAGCCCTCACCAGTATTAACATAATATATAACCTGATGATGGACTGGTAAGTCCGAAATTGCAATTGTTTTTTAGATAGAGTAGAAAATCACTTATAATTAATATTAACATAATATTTAACGTAAAAGGTCGTTAGAGGTCCGGAACAAATTTTCAAAGCTTTACAAAAACCACACTTTGACAGAGTTTAGCAAGGTTCATTATTTCCAGAGAGAGTGTGGTTATGAAAGTGTAGCGTGGAAACTTTAGCTCAAGTTTATTGGTACAGGATCGTTGTGCAAGTTAGTTTGCCGAACAACAATACAGTCACAGAAACTTCTGTTAGTCACCAACTTCATTAAAAATGTATAATTGACTGTAGCTATGTGCTCAATACAAAAAACTCAACGCTTCTCTGTCGGAATCATAGTTTTTGACCAAAATCGGGTTGAAAATATCCCAATCTTCGACAGTGTTCGACTAAGTGTTACTATGTATACTAAAGTTGTTGAACGGTGTAAATTTTATATGGGTACAAAATCTTTTTGAATTTGGTGCAGCTTTAAGTTTATTCAGAAAAATACTGAGTTTAAAAAATGTGTTATATCCAACTTAAATAATTCGACCTCCCAGCTAAACCGTTGACGTGAGTTGAGCAAATTAAAAAAATTAAGTTTATAGGCGTATGTTTTAGGGTTTTAACCAACAATTTGGGAAATAGGTCTATTCACGACGGTGCTGAATAGCTGCAAACTGCTTCGCACGCCATTCCTCGTATTGGGAGTATCTTCAACACACAAAGCATTGCGTGCTTCGCACGCCAACCCCCGTATTGGTAGTATCTTCTATACACAATGCATTGCGAGCTTCGCACGATATTCCGCATATTGGGAGTATATTCAATACATAATGCATTGCGTGCTTCGCACGCCATCCCCACGGTAAAATCCACCACATGGCTTTGAACAGGGTACTTCTATGGTATTTTACGTTTTGATAGATTTTAGGGGAACCAAGCGAGCTATAAGGTCGCGTAAAAAAACAAAATGTGCAGAATAACATCCTACAATTAATTATATTTGTAAAACTCTAAAAAAACATTTATCCTCATAGGAAAATCTCAAAAATTGTTACTTCTGGTCAAAAAAAACTTGCTTCCGGTTGTTGGATTTTTTGGCTAACGAACTCGTCCAACATGTGTACGAAATTTGGACCAAATCGGACTTAAAATGCGGCCGCTAGAGTGCGAACACATATATACATTTATATATATAATTTTTAATGACACCAAAACGTGTTCTTGGGACCATGATCGATGCTCATTTGCTACTCCCGACCTTCGGTCTTACTATAAGGGCCACTGCAATAGTTCATTTTTCCTATGGAAATTCGCCAAAAAGTTGTGTAATACGTATTTTTCTTGAAATACTGAAGTTGGTGATGCAGTTTTACTTGGATCCGAACTTAAGTAGTTTTTGAGTATAACAATTTTTGTGCTGCAAAAAAGAAACAATAATTAAATTTTTTTAAATTTAACACGTATTTCATAAATAAATTTGACGAAAACTTGACGATTTAAACGTTTATTTTAACCCCGAAACCGGTTTAAAATCTTTTAGAGTGGAAAATCTTGATCCTAAACATATTTTTATCTGGTCTTTCGTTTGATGTTTTCAGCTTTTTGTATTTTTTAGGCTATAAAAAGTACACGACCTAATAATATTTATTTAATACTATGAACAAAGTATCTGATAAAGGAAAAGTATTGATATCTCGTCCACGGACTACTAGGGGCAAAAATAAGAACAAAAATCATTGAAATAGATCCTGCAGTAATCGTTAGCGGATTGTTTAAAGAAAAAGGGGTTTTGTGTTTTAAATAAAAATGCAAAAATCCCGAAAAAAAACTACTGTAATACAGATTTTTAAGTGTAAGCGGGAGTGTTGATTTTTATTTTATTTCCACACAAATTCTTTGTTCTTAAAGTTCTTTAATTTGACGCATTACAAGCTGTATACGTCTGTTAAACATTTTTAAAGTGAAAACCTTTTTAGGCGTACCGAGCACTTTTTGGATGAAGTAAAATATATACGAATCCACGGTATACGCGTCTTAAAGTAAAACGCTTTTGATTCCATCGTCGATTTCTTCTTCTTCATTGTTTTATACACGCACTAATATCAACCAGAAATTGAATGCAACAGCTGATCCTAAAAGAAGAAGACATCGACGAAATAAAATAGGCATTAGTAAATTAAAATAAACTCATTAGTAGTACAGTATAGCTTCAGACACGTCACGCTACCGATGAAATTGACTTTGCACTTTCTAATTTTATAAATTTGTTAAATTAGCGTATATGGTGATACATCAAAAATGGACTTAGTGCTTTCTCATTTTGTTTAATGTCTATATTTGATTGTTATGGTAATGAATGTAAATGCATTAATTAAAGAAACGTGTGTTGGTTTTATACCTAAATTAAAATTATGCTGTTAGAATTTGATTACAAATTAGCTGTTTAATTGTAATATTTAACAACAGAT
>JAGFPH010007284.1:21855-33362 GCA_018207615.1 Philaenus spumarius | reverse complement strand
CACAACGTACGAAATTAAGAAACACAATGTCCATTTCAGAGGTATTATCAAGTAAACTATTTTAAAACAACTTACGAAAAGAGGAAGCACAAATGTCCATTTCAGAGGTATTACCACGTAAACTATATACTCTGCAATATATAATATATACATGTGTACTATATACGGAGTGAGGCTAAATTCTGGAAACCTGTTCGTAATTTATCAGTTGATTAATATGGCAGCTTAAAACTTTCTGAAATTGTTATGGGTCAATAAATCTAACTTTTGGCTATAAAAATGAAAATTTACCCCTTTTTTTAGGGGTTGCAAGGGGTGGCAACTCAACAATTTTAAATAAGCAACCCCCATCATGTGGCACATCATTTTAATCCTCTTATGACGATAAACATTTTGTAAAAAATATCTCTTTATGAAGATCCAGTCTGAAATGGTGGCTGGTCAAAGTTCAATTTTCACTGGTATTCTTAATTTTTAAGCGTTAAGTTTTCGGCAACGAACAGTTAAATAACTACATTTATTTGCCTTAAAAAAACAAAAACAAAAAAAAACATCACACAAAATACAGAAATACACAAAATTACAGCACTGAATTTTTATTTCTTACAACATTTTTCATTTTCAACTGATAAAACTGAAATTCTTGATAACAATTAATAATATCACGGCACTAAATTAGGCTGTAGTAATATCAAATTAATTAAAATAACGGACTGTTCTAAAATTAAAAATGATACAACAAAAGTGTTAGAAAATGTGTTACGTGGACCAATTAATTTTTAGTTAACGCAGTAAGTGTTCAAATTGTCGACCCTGCATTAATTGGCAATGTCCCAACCGGTCATAAAAGGCAGAGACAGGATTGTTCAGTGCACCGATAGTAACATCCTGAGTAGCTTCCCGTATTCTATTCTGTAAACTAGCAGTACTTTCAGGTCTTGTTTCGTAAACAACATTCTTGATGTGCCCCCAAAAGAAATAATCTAAAGGATCTAAGTCTGGCGATCTGGCGGGCCATTCTATTGCACCTCTTCGGCCAATCCATCGCCTCGCGAAATGTTCGCCTAGAATGTTGCGCACTTGACGGCAAAAATGAGCTGGTGCCAGACATTGTGAAAATTTTCGCGGATTAAGTTTTGGAGGATAGGTACTATTTGTTGTAACATTTCTGCGTACTTGTCAGAATCTAAATTGCCGTCAATAAAGATAGGGCCTACCACTTGCCCACCAACAATACCTGCCCAAAAGTTTACTTTCTGTGGGTACTGTGTGTGTGCTTCGTGGTACCAATGCGGATTTGTGTCTGACCAGTGTCGACAGTTATGATTCACCTCACCATTCAACATAAATGTAGCCTCATCGCTGAAAATTATCCTGTTTAATAAATTTCGACCAGCATCAATATTCGCCGTCATTAATTCGCTGAATTCAATTCTGACCTCACTGAACGTCGGCCTAGTGTTGGCTCGTTCTCAGTGAGATCACACTTTACCATAGCACGGCTGTGTGTTGATCAATGACTAATTGAGAAATTATTTACCTAATGACTTGTAACTTGAATGAGATACTTTTCCAAATCTGTTCCTTGTAGTCCATGTTTTGATATTTCTCGTTGGTTTGATCATAAATAATGGGAAACTTTTGAATTTCTTCGATGTGTCTTTCGGGATCCATACCGTGGCCGCCCGTCAACGTGAAAAATAAACAAAACTGAACTGGCACGGCGCGCCCCCTATGCTGTGATGTTAGGAATATTCCATACGTTTCAATTAGATTATTCCCCCGCCGTGTGTTGGCCAACACTAGGCCGTGGTGCGGTGCGGGCACGGTACGGTCATGTGTGTCCCGACCTTAAATCAAATAATTCGACCACGCAACTGAACCGCTGACGTGAGTTGAGCAAATTTCCAAAATAAGGTTTTAGGCCTATGTTTTAGGGTTTCAACCAACAATTAGGGAAACGACGGTGCTGAATAGCTGCAAAATGGTTCGCAATCCATTTATTGGGAGTATCTTCAATACACAAAGCATTGAGTGCTACGCACACCAACCTCCGTATTGGAAGTATCTTCAATACACAATGCATTGCATGCTTCGCACGCCAATCCCACGGTGGAATCCACCACATGGCTTTGAACCGGGTAGTTCTATGGTATTTTACGTTTTGATCGATTTTGAGGGACCCAAGCAAGCTATAATTTCGCGTAAAAAAACAAAATGTGCAGAATAACATCCTACATTTATATTTGTAGAAAAAACGCAAAAACAAATTCATTCTCGTAGGAAAAATCTCAAAACATAGTTACTTCCGGTCAAAAAACGTGCTTCTGGTTGGTGGATTTTTTTGGCTAACTAACTCGTCCGAGCGACGTAGACAACCAACATGTTGCGACGATCCGCTTTCAGCCTCCACCGCCGAAAGCCACCCGCGACGATCTGACCAGCTCTCTTTTTAATCGCCGCCGCAAGAAATTTGTTCACTATCCTGCGGACAGCATTTTTTACTATTTGAAAGGAAGCTACGTTAATGTTTGCCGATAAAGAACCTCGACTCTTGTCGGGGCCGTACCATTTGGAGAACGTGTTACCCTTTTTATAACAAGTAATATCTTTTGAATATATTTATATATATACACATAGACTACGATTATCAGCTGGTTCAGGACTACTATTATTATAAATAATAAGAAGTTATATACTTTGAACAGAGCCAACTGGCTTCTGGATTTTTTAATTATTATTCAAGCAAATTATATACATTTATTCTGAATAATTACTCAATGCGACGTTAATATGAAAATTTTATAATTACAAAATAAATATATTCCTTATTCTATACCTCAGAATTATGACAGAATTCAACAATAATATATGCAATTTGTAACGTAGACTGCTGTGAGAGATAGATAAAAAAGGACTTTAATATTTATAACACTTAATTACGTTATCGATGAAATTAAAATAAACAAAATTTCTAATTGGGCCAACGATGCAATGTATGCTTGAAAAGCTATCACTGACTGTACCTTATGAGAGTTTATTTAGCGTTCCCCTTGGAGTTCCTGTAGGTCTAGGAGTTACTGCTGACTCTTACGCCGATGACGTGTGATACATCCCTGAATTATGTATCATGAACTTCAGAGATGTCCTAGGCTCGTCTGCAGTCGCTCGGTCCCTGCACTGACAGTCTTGTTGATCGTCTGGTTTCCTCCAGGGTTCGAATAAATAACCCTTACTTGGATAAGTCCTGCTGCAGTCCTGAAGGCTGTAACCGTCTCTATTGTGTTAGGTTACGTTAAAATAATCATTGGTTGTACGCATTCCTTTCGGTGAGATCCACTGTTACTATTACAACCATTGATTCTTCACAGAACGAGAATACTGTCTTGTACATACAAATATTCTGCGTCCTGACTCATTAATCTATAGCATCTGGTATCTATTAAGACTTTAAAACAAATTAAAATTTAATAAACGAGTAGCGTGGTGACTTCCTCGGAGTTCTTATTCAACTGGCGATCCGACCCGCATCTTTTTCGGTTCTCCCTTTCGAGGGAAAATTCTACTGCCATTTAGTTCAAATAAATTTCCTTAGTTTCCCTTACTTTAAAGGTGATTATCTTCGTTGATTCTTGAAGGAGAATTTTTTAATTATTTTTCCTGATCCCAGGATAATTAGTTTTATCAGTTAATCATTTAATAAATTTTGATTACGACGATTTATTATTATCTAATATTTAGTATCTATTTTAGGTTGTTACCAGCACTGGCTAGTGGGCGGAGTCAGCTTATCTTGTGTCGGTTCAAACTAATTCCTGTCCTTTCGACGAAATAATCGTGTCATTTTTGGTCAGTCAGAAATGCACGAGTTTTTACTGATTTCCTATAACTCCCGATCCTGTAGCTGGATTCTGGATATCTCTTCGGTTTGTTGTTCTGGACAATTTCTGGACCATCAGCAAACTCGAATTGAAGCTGTACGACTTCTGGTTCGGTATCTACTATTTTTCGCGTTTTTCGCATTTCCCCGTATTGCACTTTTCCGCGATTTCGGTTTTCCGGCATTTTTCTTAATGTTATTTGTCCCTATAGATAGACCCAACGATTGTTTTAATGTTTTTCTTATGTTTATACCACTTTCAGTTCTCGAGTTCTGACACTTTTGGTTTTCCGAAAAATTTCATTTTGGGTACTTTAATTGTAATGGATTTATTTTATTATGTATATCTATCTCTCTGGAGCCTTTACATTACCGGTTATCATATTTTGGCAATTGTCGTTAATGTAAATTGAGTTTAGGCCTTTTTAGGCCTATACTTTCTATTTTTACTGAAATACGTTAATACTCGTGAGTTATTAACATTACATATTCTAATTTTAATTAGCTGTTATTATATTTCATTGCTCTTAACACCAAATTATTTTAATTTACCTTGTATTAACCCATTTAATTTCAAATTTTCTTTTTATTTAATGTAGCATTAGTAGTGTTGTAATTGTGGTTAATAACAAGTAAAAAATATGTTTTTAAATTTATTCTACTTTGTTATCCTAAAAATTAACTTTTTTTGATAATTCCCAAATGGGGATCATGGCATTACGGCTAAAAATTAAAATTTTCGTAAAAGTCCCAAATGGGTATCATGACATTTTGGGTGTAAAAACACTAACACATTTTATTAACTTATCGTTTAATTAAGCTCTAAAACATTTTTTAAAAATTAAAAAAATTACATTTGGTCTGAAAACACTGAACAAAAATGCGGTTTACAAATGTACAAGGCTAGGTTTCTTCTTGTGCCAATCAGAAAAACATGGTACATGGAGTCCCACATTGCATTTGACACATTGTTTTCTTGCATTCTTTTTTCAAACTGCACATTTCCTCTGTTTTCCTTCATGTGTTCGTTCAAGATGATGTCCAACAGGGTCCAGGCTTACAGCCTCTTCTACTCGCTTAAGCTTTGTAAGGGATGGTCTTCCTGCATTTCTAGGGTCAGAAATGGATGATTTAGACAGATAGGTTCTAACGACGCTTCGTCTGAAGTCAAGAAGAGGGACCTTTTTATTTGTCATGCAATATAAAATGTGTGCATTCACCACAGCCATGTCCAGTAAGTAGGTGGAGATAGAAAAATACCATCTTTTCGCCTTTATTTTGGTGCGATACTTGTTGACTAGCCAATCCATCCTGTCTACTCCTCCCATGCTTTTGTTGTAGCTTTCAATGCAGTGAGGTTGGTCAACTGTGGCTTCCTTCTTTTCAGCCTTGGACCATCTACTGACTTTTTTCATAGGATGTAGTCCTTCATGGTTTGACATAACTTTAACAGTGTTATTGTCATTCCATGATACAGCAAATACATTACTTTCGAGGTCTAATGCATAATCATATGTGCCCCTTTCTTCTTTCTTCATTGTTTTGTCATCTTTCAAGTGACACTTATTCATCCTTCTTAGTATAAGGAACAAATTAGGTTCCTTATAATAATCAGAAGATGATAACTTTATCTTTTTCATTGGCGGCTCCTACAAGAACCTATAGTAATAGTTTTTCTAAATAACTTGGAAGCATTAGGCACGGAATCCTCTGGCTCTATTGGTGTAGATTTTTAAATAACATGGACGTCAACTTTCCCCGGAACATCTCTGGCAACGAATCTAATGCGTCTTCATCGATGTCTTCACAGTCTGATACTGTGTCGACTCTATCCGGTGGTAGCTGGACAATATCTATATGTGAGTCATCTTCCACTGATTCCAAAAATTCAGGGTTGCTTATAAGTAATTCAATTTCTTTGAGTTTCAAAAACTGCCATGCAGCCATATCTGAAAATATAAAAAATCATAGTAGTATATCCACATTCAAAGCAGACAAATCAGTGTGGATATGCCATGATCCCCAAATGGGTATCTAACTTTACACCGTTACCATACCTTACCTAAAAAAAATTTTAGCTCATGACTATATTCTAGGTGTCTTTTGGACTATAAACAAGCAGTTAAATACATGTAGTGTGTTTGAAAGTAAATATTAGGATAATAATATAACTGTAAAACTAGTAATGCAGTGTGAAAGTCAACTTACCCTGCAAGTGTTGAAATAAATTGTTTCTATAAGAACACAATCATACTGTAACAGCACATGAGCACACTACCCAACTAAGAACAAAACAAAGAAAGAGTAAACACAGTCAGATGGAGCCTAAGCACAGTGCTGCCAACCTATACCTTCAAAAACAAAATATCCCCAATTGGGGATCATGAAATTAAATGGGTTAATTAATTTACTTTCAATTTGATATTTATTCTTTAAAATTCAATATCCAACAGATTTCAAAATCTGTTCCTGTTAACTTTTAATGACGTTAATAATCTATACATTACACTTTTTACTTTTTTCAAATTCTCAAAATTACCAATTTCGGTTTTTTGTGTTACTCTTGTTTTACGCATAATTTTTACACCTTTCCTTTTATCAAAAAACTTTACTTATATAAATTGATCCATTTAACTTTCTTTATACAATGATATGAAAATATCAACTATTGTTTAATATTTAATTTTTCTATTGTTTTATTGAACCTGCCCGGGCCATTATACATTTGGCCTGAACGAGTCGTTCTGGACCTTGCCTCCTAGGCTTGTCTAACACTGAATAAGCCTGTCTTAAAGACTTAGTAAATTTTACGATTTTATTTACAGAAATTATTTTTAATAATTTGTGAATTGCGCGAGCTGAGCGAAGCCAGCCCGTCGCAATGTGTACCAAATTTGAACCAAATCGGACTTAAAATGCGGCCGCTAGAGTGCGAACACATATACATATATGATTTTTAATGGCACCCCAAAACGTGTTCTGGGGACCATGATCGGTGCTCATTTGCTACTCCCGACCTTGGGTCTTAACATAAGCGCCACTGCAATAGCTCATTTTTCCTACGGAAATTCGCTAACAAGATAACCTTTCGTAAGCACTGTACTATTTTGTTGCTTAGTATGGACGTATAAAAATAGGCGTTGATAATAATGTTTAATACTATCTGACCCACGAGCAGCTGACTATTCATGTTTTCAACAATTTGTTAAATGATACAATAAACAAATCAACTGATTGTCATCTGATTGTACTCGTGTTCGGATTGTTCAATTCAGCCAACAATGGAAAGTGGACAATACAACATCGTATTTTTTATATGGAAAGTTTTATGAAAAACTAGTGGACCCGGCATTGCTTCGCTATTGTTTGATTTTAGTATTTAAATATATGATGCGATTAAATTATCAAAAACAATTTAATGGGTGTAATGAAAAATTAATTTTAACTTGTGGATAAAATAAGATTGTAATTATCAGAGCAGGAGGTCGCGCGCGTATTAAACATATGGCTATTCAATGTTATTGCAATTTATTTCATATGGTTAGCTATCCCAATTTAATTATTATTTAAATTTAAGGGTATGCATCCTATTCATTACTTTGACAATCGAATTGCCAACGAGGTTTTATATCGCTTAATTATATAGTTACACAGATTTAGCTTTATATCTTGTAAGAAGTTTATGTTTATTGCATAGAGGTAGCTAACTCATTTCAATCTCTTTGATTGTAGTGACCATATTTTCAAAACAATTTTGAAATTTGTCGAGTAGTTTTTGAGCATAAAGAACAAGTAAGTGCTTTAATTTTAAGGATAGTTATCCCATTTTACCCCTTTGGTTCGAATTGCAAATGCTTTTTAAATCACTTAGCTCGTTCACTGCTTAAGGACGCACATGTGAGCTTGATACTGAACACTATGAGAAGCGGCCGACGCACAGTGGATTTTCAATACAAAATGAATTGCGTGCTTCGCACGCCAACCCGCGTATTAGGGGTGTTTTCAATACAAAATTTCCAATACAAAATACATTGCGTGTATCGCTCGCTAACCCCCGTATTGAGAGAATTTTCAATACACAGAGCATTTTAAGCCTATGTGCAATGGAAGCACATGTGCGTCCACTTTAAAATATTAGTGATTATTACGTAGAAAGGTTCAAAAATACAAAATAATAATAAGTAATTTCTACTCATTTAGACTATTAATATAAAGAATAAAAGGTCAGCTCATAGCATACGAAATACGAAATTTGAGTAGCAGTGAACGTGTTAAGGATAATAATAGTTTTAGGTTTATAGCTTGTACGAAGTTAGTGCAATATATATTTATTATATATTGGTAGCAACCACATTTCAACCCCTTAGACTGCAGTAATTGAAACGTCTAAACACTCCTGGCTTTGATATGGATAAACTGTAAAATATGTTAGTGAAATCGGTCGAATAGTTTTTTTTTTGTCTAAAGATTACAAAGAAAAATTCATGTTTAGGCCTATATATAGAGATAATTAGGTGATCAGTGTGCGACGTTTATTTAGACAACTGGAACAGTTCCATCACGGAACAGAATTTCGCATTGGTTGAGAATATAGCCAATATACGTGAGAATATACGTGTTCCATGTTTGATGTCAACACTAGGCCCAGCAAGAACAGTGGAAAATGTGGAATGTGTTCGTGCTGCCCTTGAGCAAAGCCTCGGTCTGCAAGGAAACCCGCTAGAACTCTAAATCTTTATCGCGTTAGCCTACATATAAGGGAACGTACAGAACACCAAACGTGTTGTGGGTGAGTTAAGTTGAAACATTAATGAAACAGCTCCTAATAAAACTGTTACAGATTCGTTTAATCGTTGTATCAATCAAAATATTTGACAGTTGCGTTATCTTATATATTAAAAAAATTCTGTTTTTCTTTTCCGAGTCCGTTCGGCTCTTCTACCCGACCGATTTTCATAATTGAGGTCTTAAATTAAAGGTATGCACGCCCAGATTTGCCATCAAGCATTACAAATCATGTATCTTTCGCCTTACAAACGTTATAATCAAATACAAATTTCTGCTGTGTATTCCTTATGGGGGTTTTTTTTTGGTTCTTTGTCCACTTTGCGTTCGTATACCGTCCATCCGATTGCTTTGAAATTTTGCATAGTAACACAGGTTAACCCTGGGAAGGTTTTAGGCCATTTACCGAAGTCCTAGGACATTAGGGCTACGCCCCAGTGGCCCTCAAAGTTTCAATGTTAATCTTATGGAAGAAAGATTTCTATTGATTTTATCAGGGACACAAAAACAGCTGTTCGTATGAAAAGCTTAAAACAGCTGATTTTGATCAACAACTGATTTGGATCAAATCAGTATCAAATGTAGTATTACCTTTTTGAGGTTACATTGACAAACTAAAAACAAACACAAACAAAAATCAACGAAAAATGCTAACTATATTTTAATTCAATTCAAACATTGGTTGTTACAAACCTATTATATATAAAACAGCTAATTTGGATCAAAAACTGAACATAATCATTCACAGATATGTCAAGTCTTATATATTATCATCCGTTCAGCCGCTATTCACCCGAGAAGGAGCTCCGGTATACAATCCTTCAAATTTCCCATGTTAATCTTATGGGGATAATGTTTAATGAGTTTGAGTCAGCTGCCAAATAAAACAGCTAATTTATGCTCGGTCACCTATGTACAAACGAGCAAAAGATTAACGAGATTCTTTATCGAATTTTCCACCTGCGAGCGAAGCGAAGCAGCCATCTGAGGCCGAAGGCCGAGCCGGGGTTGGGACGCGGAGCGTCCAGGGGCAGAGCCCCTAGTTATAAATAAAGATTTATTTGGTGTAGGGAAAAACTGTTTTTGCTTAGTGTATGTATGGAATAATAATAATTTCTCAAAACTTGTAAAGCTTATATTATACTAGTTTACATTAAAACTAACTATTGGAAATCAAATGGGTTTCTTCGAGTTGAAATTATACTAGTATTGAATTAAGTTATATAATCTCTCCGGTTACCACGCGATGATGATAACCACTCAGTTAAAAAAAAAAAAAACATCGTATAAAGCCATGATTAATGAATGGAACTTAGAGGTTTTACGGAGCATATTTATGTTTGCTATATAAAATTGATGCCTGTTGAGGATTTCCTCAAGCCCTGACCTTGTAGATATTCCCCCGATGATTTTATTCTCCACCTTAAGGTCACTATGCTTCACCCTCGTTACCATAAAATAAAGTTTTAGCAATACGTTTGAACGCGAACGAACGTTAATTTACAAAAACAAATAATTTCTCGTTAAATAATCAAACGTAAACGCCATTAAACCCGTCGTATATTTTATTACAACGATTCAATAATTTGTTGTGGAAGAAAACTGTATTGGAAGAAATAAAAGTGTAACCATGTCAAAGGATATATAACCAATAGCCTAATAAAGTTTGATGTACCGAAGCTGTACACGAAGCGCAAACAAATGGGTCCTTGTGTTTTATGTCTAGTGTCGTTATTACGTCCCACGCAGCTTGTTTGCAACTGCGTCATAAAGTTTACCTTACCTACAAATTGAACTGAATGTGCTTAAATAGTAATAAACTAGAAAATATGATTTATCTTCAATAAAAGTGGTCAAAAGATAAGTTCTGAAGATATCGCATATGACTTCATGTTAAATTTATACATTATGTAATTTAAGTAACAAATATTTTTATTACTTACCATAACTCGCCTTAGTTTATTATTAGCGAATTTTCATAGGGAAGATGAGCTGTTAAAGTGACCCTTATGGTCTTAACCTAAGGTCGGGAATAGTAAACCAGAAGTAGCCTCCACGTGGTGGATTTTATCGTGGGAGCATCTTTTAATCTGAGGCCGACGGCCGAGTTTGTACGCTGCAAGCGAAGCGAAAATCATAACCCGAGGGTACAAGGTCGAGGTGTAAGCGAGTCTTCCGCTGCGAATGGAACGAAGGAGCACGTAAGTCGAAGCAGGAGGCTTAGGTGCAAACAAATTCTGCTAATATATTTCGTACACAGGCAGCTGTTCAGGGCCGTCGTGAGTAGACCAATTTGTAATCTGTAATTTGTAATAGCTTCATGTAATCTGACCAGCAATTCATTTACTCCAAGTACACGCGAGTCAAATTAAAATGGAAAATGCGTCGACCCTCTTCCTTCAGTATATCGGATTTCTGACAACGTTTGAATCTATTAATCAACTGACATTGGTGTGCGAGTTACTGGTTTTAATTTCAACATTTTCGAAATAGTTTGGTGTCGGACGTTGCAAGGATATTTCGAAGTAACAAACATTTGTGTTTTAATGTTACTGTGCGAGAAGTTAATGTTGTGTAAGATGCATTTCGTCGCTGAAGTTGCAAAATATCACACAAGTCACTTTTTCAAGACAGCAAAAAGAAAAAATGAAATGTAACAAGCTTCTATGTCAAGTAACTTTTGACATAGGGCAATTCCGGGAGAGATGCCATACATTTTCTAAAACTAAATTTCACATTCCCACAATACACGTAAAACTAAATTAAACACTTAGTAAAGTTCATAGTCCCAGAATCACGTAAAACTAAATTAAGCACTTAGTAAAGTTCATAGTCCCACAAT
>JAGFPH010007284.1:0-12908 GCA_018207615.1 Philaenus spumarius | reverse complement strand
CCGTAGAAGTTTGTCGGGTTCCTCCTGGGACACCCTGTATATTTTAAACATTTATGCTGAGTCTCAGCTTGTTATCTTGAAAATGACCCGATCTAGGAGTCGATTTCGATTATCGATTTTAGGAGTACCGGATCCACCAATTCATTTTAGACAGCTCCAGTTTAGAAACTTTTTGGAATATCAACATCAAATTTGTTTTACAAGTTGAGTACACCAGTATAAATATTCTTAGTAAGTATGAACGATTTTTTTCTTGTTATTTTTAAAAACGAGGCGCTTGAAAATAGTCTTCTGTTTTACCTATCTCGTTTTAACTATAACACTTTTGGATTCAACAACTCCATTTTCGACATTTTTGAACATATCGATTTAAAAATTGGTACAGAAGTTAAAAATACAATTGTTTTTTGCTATACTTATTTTAAAAACTATATTTAAAAAAATGACTAATCTGCAGCTGATCAACTCAAGCGTTTTGATGAAAAATCTAAAAAGGTCTAAAATTATACTTTTTTAATTTACTTGTGCTTTTAAAAGTAAATAATGAAAAAGGTTTATACTCCTTGAACTTGTTTGAATATATATATTTAACTTGTAAAAAAACTTTCAGGTTGATATTTTGAAAATTTTCTAAACTGGAGCTGTTTAAAATGAATTGGTGGGTCCGGTACTCCTAAAATCGAGAAACCCATTAATAAGTCAAGTGGCTCTAGATCGGGTAATTTTCAAGATAACAAGCTGAGACTCAGCATAATTGTTTAAAATATATATTTTAACTCCTATGTCAAGTTTCAATTCGATATATTAAAATTCGGCCAATTTAGAATGAGCCAACGCTTCATATATGAATAAGATGTCCCCTTTTAGTGATTTCCCCTGTTGCAAAATACATACCTGCATTATAGAATTTTTTCCGGACAAACCATTGCTCGGACGAAATAAATACATATGACCTTTTTTGTTGAAAAATACCTTCCCTACACGGTGGTATTTTTTATTTTCCTCTATCTTCATCCCAGCTTGAAATATTAAGGATAATCGAAAAAAAAATGATAACCGATTTTTTTTCGACTTTGGGAAATCGATAGACTGGTAAACTTTTTTTTATTTTAATCTACATACTTTAATGTACTTATAAAAAAAAATTCAGCCGTATTGCAAATTACTGGTACTTTTGGTCAACATTGACCTTTACCGACTGGCCTATATGACCAGTATAAATTTGCAAATCAATATTAATATTAAAGGTGTATAAGGATGAATACATTTATTGCGTGTCATATAATTTAAATGTAGTATACTTTTGAATTATAAATCATCATCATTATTAGTTACATCTTCATTAATCATTTTCTCATTCACATTATTTTTCTCTCATGTTATTTTCTTGAATAATTTCACATATTCCGTTACTATTTGTATGGAATTGAAGAAAAGACACTATCGGCTTTGGTAACTCAAGTAACAAATATTTTCTATTGAAAAATGTAAAAAATCTCGTAAATACCGCGTCCACCGTTGTTCCATACCTCATTGTGCTTAGACTTTTATCATTAGACATTTCCAAATCCAGTTTTTGTTTGAGGAAATCGATCAGCGGTCGTGTTGTAGCATCGGCAAATTTAATATTAAAGTCGCCATTGATAATAATTGGAATTTCACGGAAGTTTTCTTGACGCTACTACGCAGAACCCTCTTTGGTGTATATTGATAAATACCCACTGTGTTTTTCACTGTTTGTTATTAAATCGAGGTGGTACGGTGTGGTATGCGAGATTTCGTTCGAATACCAAGGCAAAAAAGTGCCCATAGGGCCAATAGAAGATTTCACTTCAGTATCATTTGTTTTGAACTTTTAACATCAACAATCTGATCTATAATTTCATAAATTGAATTTTACCAAAATTAAATTAGTCGAAATTTTGTATGTCCTACGATTTTTTGTACTAACTTACTGAGATTCTTGGACAGGTAAAAAAATAAAATAACTATATCTCTTTTATAGTTTTTTTTTTGTTATCGCAACAATTAAAACTCAACAATTTTATATTATTTCTTTTAACTGGTTTCAAGTATTGGTTTTAATATTTAAATGTTCCTTAAGGGGACTCGGCAGGTACTATAACCATTTTGATGCATACTTTTCTCAAAAACAGAAGAAACAATTTTTCTTAAAATCGAAAGTGGGTATTGAGGACCTAACAACCGCAATTCGTGAAGACGTTGGTGCTTCATGTTATCATGTTTCTTCAAAGACACAATCTTATTGTTTCTCGTATAACTTTTTATACTAGCCGAGAAGTGACTCCAAAAATATAGTGGTCGTATTTTGCCTTCGCTTCCCTCTTTGCTTGCTTTTTCGAGCGAATGTATTTCCTTTTCATCTACTTTTGAAACACCACTCGATTCACTTATCTCTTCATCACTGACACACAAAACACCTACTAATATCTACAACCGTAAGAAGTCACACATATAATCCGTTTCACAACAAAACACAACTTTTCACTAGCTAAGTTGAGAAAAACTGAATGGTAGAGGATCTGGTTTTGGATCCTGAGGTGAGTGAGGGGTAGAGATAACTTTCCTTAAGCCGATTCGCGGGGGCTGCCTGAAGGCTGACTCTTGAAAAATCACTCTATGTATAACTTCTTTATACTGTAGACGTAGACACAACAAAACTAAAACCCAAAACATACAAATTCATTACTATAAGATATCTGACTTACCGTCTTCAATATTCCTATTCGTCGCTAAACGACAACCGTTTCGGCTATTCAGCCATTTTCAAGTATATCAGGTTTCCCTTCGTCACTTACATAAACACGTACACAGAACTAACACAACGATTACACAACTAATAAATAAATAAAACACATTTACGCGCCCGTATTGCTAAACTCGTGGTGAATACGTCGCTGTCCCAGTACGCACTCATACCAGATATCTTATAATGAGTAATCAATATTCGGAATGGCGACTAACAACTGTTACAAATTCATTACCTTGTGTTTTAAAACTTATACAGACTTGAATGTTACGCTTATTGCATGACGGGACTAACTCGTAATGTAGTCTATCTATAAAACCAACAAAATAGTCTCTACTTGGCTTGGGCCTAATTGGTATGTGGAATAAGTGGTGAGTTATTAAAAAAACTTTAATAATAGTATAAATACGTATGTATTTTTTTTTATATACAGGGTGTCCCGTAACTCTCTGGACAAAGGTATATAGCGTTATTGCTTAGGTCAAGACAAACACATTTCACTATAGGAACATGGGTCTCTGGTGCCTAGTTTTCCGTCTGTCTGTCTGTATGTTTTTTTTACAAAAACATTCATAACTCCTTAACTATTTGAGCTACAGCATTGAGATTCTCCAAAAATGTTCATCTTATAGGCCGCTATCTTTGTGCCAAATGTGAATGAAAATTCTTAAACCGTTTCAAAATGGCGGCCTTTCTAAATTTTCAAACGAAAATAACGAAAAAACTAGCGCTTTATCGAAAAAATGTCAAGAATAACTTTTTTTAGAAACTTTAATTCCCTATCGATTGGTTTTTTATTTTTTTTAATCGGTTGGAAAATAACAGACTTATGGCAAGATAAATCAAAAAATGTCCACTTTTCTCTATTTAAGCAATGCTAATACTCCTTTTACATTGTTTAAATATCTGTTGCTAAGTAACATTACTTTTATTTTAAAATAAATAAAAACCAACAGTGATAATGTAAACATTTTTTGTAATTATTAAATACAATTGGACAATACCTTATGACCCTTCTTTATTTACAATAAGGACTCCTTTATTTACAAAAACTGTTCAAAATGACGGCCGTCAACTCGGTTGCATAATCTAAACCGATCAATCATGGATCGTTCAACACGTCCAAAAACTGGACCATCTTCTTTTATTATCGCGGCTGCTTCAACCACTCGAGCTACTAAGTCCATCTCACTTTCTACAGGTGAGCTATAAACTAATTGTTTCATTGTGCCCCAAAAAATGTAAAAGGAGTATTAGCATTGTTTAAATAGAGAAAAGTGGAACATTTTTTATTTATCTTGCCATAAGTCTGTTATTTACCATCCGATTAAAACAAATAAAAAACCAATCGATGGGGAATTAAATTTTCTAAAAAAAGTTATTCTTGACATTTTTTCGATAAAGCGCTAGTTTTTTCGTTATTTCCATTTGAAAATTTTGAAAGGCCGCCATTTTGAAACGGTTTAAGAATTTTCATTCACATTTGGCACAAAGATAGCGGCCTATAAGAAGAACATTTTTGGAGAATCTCAATGCTGTAGCTCAAATAGTTAAGGAGTTATGAATGTTTTTGTAAAAAACACATACAGACAGACAGACGGAAAACTAGGCACCAGAGACCCATGTTCCTATAGTGAAATGTGTTTGTCTTGACCTAAGCAATAACGCTATATACCTTTGTCCAGAGAGTTACGGGACACCCTGTATATATAGCTAGAAAAGCGGAATAACAAAAATTCGAAAGTAAAATTTTTCTGCGGAATCTCGTAAATTTCGCATAAATTAAAAATTGCTCTAACTTTTAAACGAATTTTGGTAAAATAGTAAAATATCACATATTCTTAAAGTAAATCGAATGCTTTACCACTTATTTCATCATAACTTTTTCGTTTGATGAAGGGCTGAAATTTTATCTAATCAAATAATGCAAACTGAGAAATTTTTTCTCCAAAATAGTATATTTTTTATCGCGAATATCTCGGACACTATGCGAGATAGCAAAAACATTTATGGAATTAATCTTGTGAAATATTTTGTCAGCTTTGATCTTGTATAGAACAGTCTTCTCTCTGGGACTCATAGTTTTTGAGATATAGGCGAAAACCCGAAAAATGGGTCCTTCTACATGCCCCCCTGCTCACTTCCTAGGAATGGTGACTTTTAGTATGTTTACCTCCTAACTAGTCCAAACAAAGTCCTAAAGTCAAACATTGTGTCTCTTCCATTTCCCTCTATACCCCCCTTTTTGAACATTCATTGACTGTACTACAAACCTTCTTTGTTTATTTCAAACTCTATTATTTAAAGACATATAAAATAGATTTTGAATTATGTATGGCTCCAAATCATACTTTAACGACGTAAATGACGCACCTCAATGCATGATGGCACCTCAATGGATTTCTCCGTAGAATTTAATTTATGAAGAAAAAACAACTAATCAACACCGTAATGTATTTAAAATCCTGTAGTTTGCTACGGCACGTCGAGGACGGTCAATCCTTTGAATTGATGGTTCTTTCGTCTCCACTACAACCACGGGACATTCTGCGGGTTTTGTAGAAAGTAATCGGGTGCAACAAAAATCAGTAAAGTTTATAAGAGACGCACGGTTACTATAAAGTAAAGAATTGGTTATAATATAAATACAAATTACTTAAAAATCATTAGTTTGAGACCAAACAGAGTGCAACACAACTTATAACTACTATGAATGAATTGCCCATAAGTTAATTAAACAATAAGTTAGCAAACAATAAATCAATGAACGAATTCAAACAAATAAAAACATTAATAAAGTTTTAAATTAAATTATTACATATTTATAACAACATTATTTAAAGGCTTAGTGTGAAATATTATTATAGAAGTGATTTGCATCTTAAGGTATACTATCCGCTTAAGTTGTTGGAAGTATTCATGCATGGAGTTTGAAACCCTTTTTCATCGGCATTATAATAACAATTAACATACTAGGTCTTTACAGAACGAGTAAAATCAGCTTAGCTATCTAATTTTGTTACTTTAATACTAGTAAACATTGACAACGAGGTTTTTCAACTTGACCATAGTATTAAATTAAAAATTTTGAAACTTTACAGACTTTCAATAATGGTACCAAAAATGTTATGTAACAATTTCAACTGCGGCTGACTGAAAACCCCCAATTTCTGTGCCTCTATGATACTTTTGAGGTACCTAATGGTTACTGTATTGCAGTTTTACAACTGTTTGTTTCAAACTAAAAACAACTACGTTCAAACAAACGATTATAGCACATTTTGTTTGTGCAATTCCACTCTACTATTTACTTGTTCATTTGCAACATGGCTTTTACAGTTGAGCAAATCTATACTAATATTATAAAGAGGTAAAATTTGTTTGTTTGTTTGTATGTAGGGGTAATCTCTGGAACTATTGAACCGATTGAAACAATAGTTTTACTAGTAACAACATACACTATCCCTGAGTAACATTGGCTGGAATGAATTTTGTTTTAAGGTTTGAAACAACAACTAAAACATAAATATTGTTATAATTTTCTTAAAGCTAGAGAGCTGACATTTTGTACATTTATTTCTTACAAGATACATAGGAAAATTAAACTAGACTTTGCATTTTGTCGCGTGCTTCTAAGGGGTGAAAATGTGATAACAGCCCATAAAACAATAACAATGTGTTTTATATTTTCCTTAAAGTTAGTGAGCTTAAATTTTTTACATTTATTTCTTACAACATACATAAAAGAAGTATCATAGAATGACATTTTGTCGCGTGCTGCTAAGGGGTGAAAGTGTAGTAACAACCCGTATTCAAATGTCTGATTGTTATACTTTTCTTAAAGTCAGAGAATAAACCCTTAATAAATTAAGGAATTTAAAAATAATAAATTACTATATTACATCCTAATTAAAAATAAATAAGATATTAGCATTTAATATTAGTTCTTTTTTATATAAAATAACCGGTTTGCATTTGCTTCGACGCGAGTCACCCTGCAGGTTGGCGAACGAAGCGAGGAGGGTGCGCAGCCCTCTAGTTGTAAATAAAGCGTTCTGCGTGGACAATTGGTTTTGATAACATTGCGGATTGAGTTAGACAATTTCACCAGGTGTTCGACCACCAGTATAACCATCAATAATTAAGTGGTAGTCATCGTTGGAAGCGTGGGGAAAAGTAAACTTCAGAACTGCGTTTCATTACTGCGCTCACTGTGAAAGATAAGGCTTTCAAATCTTCAGTGCGGATTATTATTGGGAAGTTGATTTGATAGCGGGTAGTTATATACAGGCGCTCTGTGACGTAATACCATCATAAAACACAAACACCTGTTTGTCTGCGCAAAATGTTCAGCTTTGGTTCGTAAAACTTTATTGTGATATGCGTTATATATCTGTTATCGTGGTCTTACAATTCAGACCGTGGCTGGGTCGACGCACTTTTTATGCCCAACATAATTAAATCAGTGATCCAACACCAGTAAAATATATTGCAAGACCTTTGGTATCGCGGTATATTTAAATATTTGTGAATATTTTGGGTTTCCAATCTAGAAAAACGCTTTTTAGTTAACTCTGTAGCTGCACCAACCAACTCCGATAGTGCTTATTATAGGGTTGGTTGGCCTGTGATTTATATTGTATTCTAAATACCTTAAAGAAATTATTTCATCTGGACAATCAATTAAGCATTTTTTTTACAAACAATATTGTATTACCTAGATAAAAGTAAATTTAATAAGTTGTCTTTAAATAAAAGTAATAAATTGATTTTGTGTTTATTATGTTTAATTTAATGGATGTATCCTCTGTTAGCGCGTATATGTGTATGTGTACCCTGCGTTTATCCACCATTTCCGCTGTAGGTTCAAAGTTATATTGTAGCCCATTTGGAGTTTGTGTTTCTAGTTGTGTGTCAATGTATCTCACTTGGTTTTTTTAATTATCATGTCTTTTTGTGAAAAAATGTTTTGTGTTGTTGTCTGAATTTGTTTGGACGTTTTTGGTTTTCGTATAGCGGAAAGCGGGGGAATTGTGCGCACCTAAGGGAAAAGATTTATCATAATTTTTTGTCTGCTCAAATTCAAACTTTTTCACTTTAAAAACATCCAATGAATATCTAACTTTACATGTGTGTTAAGGTTTTAGTGAAGTAATGAAAACATAATTACTAATATCTAGTTTTCTAAGACAATGCAAAAGCGCACAGTTTCCCTAACATCGGGTAATTGTGCGCAGTGGTAGGGTAATGGTACGCATCCGAAACACATGTGTGAAGGTCAAATAAAAAATCAGATTTTTGATTGAAATATTTGTTGTATCAAAGTTTATATAATAGTAGGATACTTAAATGTGTTCTTTGTCTGAGGAAAATAAAACATTTGTAACATATAAATTTAACATTTTAACTGAATTATAAAATCTAAACTACGGACAAATTGCAAACATCGCAAACAAAGTTTTTTTTTTGCAGATTAATACATTGTACATTCTGCGTGAAACCACTTTCCACATATGACGCATCTATACCAAAGTTCTTTGTCTTTTCCATGTTCCCCGCAGAAGCCGCAAATCTCGTTATGGGCTCCTCCGAATTTGCTGACGTCTCCTATCATCATCGTCTATGTCATCAAAGTCATCAGTCATTGCAAAGAGTGGTTGGATCAATATCTGATTCGTCTGAAGATTTGGCTTTAGGCTTCTTGATGGCTTTCTTTGCAGTTTGGTTTTAAACTTTAAATTTTTAACAGCTTAGATTTTTTTTTCAAGTCTCATAATTTTTCTTTCTCTTTTATGAATCAGCTTCTAGTTTTGTTTTCATTTTTTTACTATTAAGTATTTCTGAATGTAGTTTTCTCCTCTCTTTCTCTGCTTTGGTCTTTCTGACGTAATTTCTCGGCATCTAAGAACAATACCCGAAACAAACTAGGTTAACATTTAAATGTGTGAAGGGGGATTATGCGCATCGATGCGTACCATTACCCCAAAGCGTCACGAAACTTAAAACTCGTTATTAAACATAGTTTAAGCCTATAGTAAGACTATTCTAGTATATCATTAATTCTAAACGTACCTTCTTAATTCTTAAGTAGACAAAATAACTTCGTAAAGGTTGATTTCCTTTTCTTTCACTCACTACGTAAATAATTCGACCACGCAGCTGGACCGCTGGCGTGAGTTGAGCAAATTTCCAAAATTAAGTTTATATGCCTATGTTTTAGGGTTTCAACCAACAATTTGGGAAATAGTCTACTCACGAAGGCGTTGAACAGCTGTCTGCGTGTATGCAATTTATTAGTAGAATTTGTTTGCGCCTAGTGGCCTCGCGAGTTTGCACCACTTGGCTTCAAACCGGGTACTTTTATGGTATTTTACGTTTTGGTCGATTTTGGGAGACCCAAGCGAGCTATAAGGTCGCGTAAAAAACAAAATGTGCAGAATAACATCCTACATTTATAACTTTAGAAAAAACTCCAAAAAATTTCATTCTCGTAGTAAAAATCTCAAAAAATAGTTATTTCCTGTCAAAAAACGTACTTCCGGTTGTTGAATTTTTTTGGCTAACGAACTCGTCCGAGCGACGTAGACAACCAACATGTATACCAAATTTGAACCAAATCGGACTTAAAATGCGGCCGCTAGAATGCGAACACATATATATATTACAACGGACAAAACTCGTTGTAGGTCTTGAGTTTAAATTTGCAATTAATTTTGTAAGTTTGAACATTACGGACTTGCAGTGGGTTGAAGCCAAATGTAGGTCACGAGATCAGCATGTATACGCGGGCGGTCTGTTATCGGGTAGAATTAAACTTTTGGACCCTGCCTGTCTGAAAAGGATTGGGAACTTATAAAAATTACTTAAAAGATTCCTACGGGAAGCCAAAATCCAAGATTTGAATAAAAACTGAAAATCTTCGGGAAATGCATTACGCTAACCGCGGGTGTATTTACTGCTAGATCAGATATTAAAAAATCATAAAGTTACGTAAGATACGAGCTTTCAAAGAATGAGAAAATTTTCAAAATTCCTCTAATTTAAAAAAGAAAAGGTTTTTTAGGCTTTTCTTAAAAAGGCCTAAAATAAAGGTGAAATAAGTTTTAGCGAAATTTTGTCATATAAAAAAGTTAATGGTAATTCATAAAGTTTAAAGGATAAAAAAGTAGGTTAAAAATAAAGTTTTTTAAATTCTAACTAAAACAAGTTTTAGTATTGATAAAGGTAATTTATAATGTAAAAGAAAAACTAGAAAATTTATAAAAGGAAAAAGGTGATAGAATTTGCACCTTTACAGCTAATTGAAAATTTAAACTCAAACTTTTAACAATCCAAAATAGTAAATAGTATGTAAATGAAGTAGTTATGTAAAATAATCCAGTATTTGAAATATGTTTCGGGAGTAAAGTAAAACCCTAGTTTGTGAAAAATCGTTGAAGTCCCTAACCTCACAGCAAGACAACCAGAAGCAGAAATGAGATGAAAATCCGGCTAGTGAATGAAAACTAATGGACAAGAAAAGTGGAAAAAGAAAAACCGAAAGAAGTGTGAATTTAAGACTTTTCCGGGAAAAATCGCCGCGGAAAAACGCGCGCGGGTCGTGTACGCGAACCAGGAGTCGTACGAACGTCACTCGAGTTCGTGTGGAAAGGTAACAACGAGCTGAGGAAAATGATGTCAGTTTCAGGAAAATCGGAAAAACCCTGGAAGAGTTACATAGAAAAGGAATTTCCATAGCACAAAACTAAGGGAAGCCCGATAAGAACGCAAGACAGTAGAGGGGCGGTCCAAAGACGAGACCGATGGAAGGAGAACAGGGTTACCAGCTTACGAAAAGGGGCGTACTCAAAGAAACAATAGAAACTTAATTAAAACAAAGGCTAAATCAAGTTACAAAATTATTAAAAAATTATAATAAAATTCAGGATGAAAAGTTACGTAGACTAGTAGTTTGAAATTGGCGAAAAAATGGATTTTAAAGCATTATGGAAATACAGTGGTAGAAAGCTTAGGTTGGCAATGAAATAGTGCCGAAAAACATTATATAAAAGATTGCTCGGGGAAACTCGAGATGCTTATTATTTCTTCGATGTAATGTAACGCATCGCGCAGATTCCTTTGACTTATACGATGTAAGTTGACGCATCGAGAGCCGATACTTGTTTTTTATAAAATACTTTAGCGTGCTAGAAGCTGAGTATTTTCTTCGTTAAACTTTAAATTTTTATAACAAGTAAGAAGATACGGCATTGCGGTTATCATCTGGGATGCAGCAATAGACACCGCATTAACTCTACAAGAACTTCAGTGGCAACTTAGTCCATACAAGTTGGCCTAACTTGGGATTTTTCTGGAGGAAAAACATAGCCTACAGGACAGCTGATACATGGAGTGATTCGTATAGCTTCCAGACAGGACTCCAGGGCACCACCAGGCGACCACTAGGACATGCAACTGTAGCTACGAGGGAATAGACGAACCGGGATTGCAGACACGGCATCACCACATCCATCTTTAAGAAGACATCCATCATACATCCAGACAACCCTACAGGACTCCATCTTCACCCACAAGACAACTCTATCGGCACGCAGAACATCTGTAGCTCGTCATCACTGGACAGCGTTCGCGGATTTAACCACAAACGTCGCGACGCCTGGACAAGTGTGAAAAGGTCGGTAGAAGCGTAAAATACGTTAGTCCCTATTGAATTGCCTGAAGTAAATTCAAATAAATTTATTTTAAATACTGGGTTACTTAGGATGTTAGATTAAGAAATATTTGTAATTAATTAAAGAAGTAAATTCATTAAATCGTAAATTCAAATTTTCATTAAAGTATAAATTAGATTCAATTGAGTAATGAAATATTAAAATAAATTATAATAAATTAAGAGATTAGTTCTGCCTTATAGTTTTAAAAAGTTATTATTTTATTTGAGAAGAACGTTATTATTTGGTTTTATTTGAAAAATATTAAATACAAGAATTTTGTTTTATGTTTAAAATTAGAAAAAAGAAATTATTAAAATTTTATTTTGTTTTATAAAAGGTTATTATTTACAAAAACACCTAATATTCAAATATCCCAATAGTTTATGAATTTTAGATTAATAATTGATAAAGTGGAATTTCAAAAAAAATTGCAAGCACAAATAAGCAATTTACAAGGTTAGTTCCAGTGTACTCACTCTTCAGAGGTTTACAAAAAGTAAAATTATTAACTTGTGTTCTTACTGAGCTAAAATCAAAAATAAATTACTGGAAGTATAAAGTAAAGTTTTTTGTCAGAATAGTCAGTGAACTGAATATTCGACACATAGTTATTTCACCTAGGCCAAACAAAGTGAGATTGCCTATAAGACTTCCAGTAGGTGGAAATAACTTATTCTCCAACGAACAATTTTCTAAAAAGAAGATTCGTTGCATAATTGGCGTCCCGAAACGTGGGGCCCGAAATATTCTAAAACTAACCATCCTAAACAGTTGTTCGTTGTAGAATTGGCGCTGCCAACGTGGGGCTCGACGCGTTGCAGTTTTGGCCAAAACAAATTATTCTACAACTTAATTCTCGAACCAGAGATCCGTTGTAATATATATATATATATATATATATATATATATATATATATGAATTTTAATGACCCCCCAAAACGTGTTCTGGGGACCATGATCGGTGCTCATTTGCTACTCCCGACCTTGGGTGTCACCATAAGAGCCACTGCAATAGCTCATTTTTCCTATGGAAATTCGCTAATAAGGTAAATGGCAGAAATTCCGTCCCTTACTAGCGGTTAACCTACCTTCCGCCACGCGCAGCACTAGTAAGATATCAGCTAAGGACAGCCTAAACAGTGAATATTTTGATGCGCACAATCACCCTACTTTCCCCTACATGAACCCTGTAGTTGTAAAGATTGTCCACGAATTTGAACCGTATTTGTGTGTAGTCTATGCCATCGTGTGTTGTCAAGAAATCATTTCCCAATATCATATCACAGGCTATAAATTGCCCTACATATACCGTTTGTGTGTATTGTACACCTTGTATCTGCAATAATGAAATTGCTCTCCCCTTAATCGCCATTGGAGTTGCATTTGCCGATGTTAAAATCATACTATCTGACTCTAAGGGTAAA